>JACGTJ010003861.1:12858-47146 GCA_014858695.1 Chrysomya rufifacies | reverse complement strand
TTTTTTATAGTAAATTTTTCAAAAATTCCTTTTTCATAAATTTTTTAAAAAATTCTTGCCATAGTAAATTTTTCAATTTTTTTTTTTTTTGGAAAATGTCCTTTTTTTTTGTAAACTTTTTTGAAAAATTTCCCTTTTAGAAAAGGTTTTTTTTAATTTCCAAAATTTGTTATATAGTAAACTTTTCTAATATTTTCTAATTAACATATATAAATAACTTATTTGATCTCTCACAGTTTCTAAAATCTTAATTTGTTATTAGTCACAATACAATTTTAACTACATTCTTGTTAAATACTCTAAAAATGAAACAAAATTTTAAAACTTATTGCAAAAAAAAGAGAAAAACAAATTCAACAAAAATTTAAAAGCATGCAGGGGACAACATACCAAATAGCAAATTATTTTTTACAAAAAAAAAAAAAATAACAGCAACAACAAAAATAATATTTAAAAAGCTCAGCGTTTTATATAAAAATAATTTAAATGTTACAATATTTTCTTTTAATCAATAAATAAAATTACAATTTAATAATGTATTTTATTTTATGTATTTAATTAATTGTATGTTGTTGTAGAAAAAATATATGAGGTAATTACCTAGCATATAATGTGTTGCCATTAGAGTTATAGTGGGTCTTCCTAACATATGACGCCAATTATTTGTTAGGAAAGCTAAATTCGTGGTGAAATTACTTGCAAGCAAGTCAGGATCACGTGTGGTGTAATATTCTTCATAATCGATATGCTAATTAAATTAATTTGAAAATGTTTTTTTTGATTTAGAAAAATGTAAAATGAAGTTTAATTTAATGATAGTTTTTCGTTCACTTTTCTTTTACTAATTACTTTATTTAATTATGTGATATTCAACATTCTTTTCATGTGTGTATTTTATATTGCTATTGGAATAAAAATATATATAAACAAAAAAAATGCAAACATTTTATAGAATTCTAAAGAAAAGTATAAGAATATTTGAACATATAAAATTATAAATAAAACAAAAATAAAATAACTACAAACTGTTAAAAGAAATATACATTTAAACAAAAGCAAGTATGGCTACAACCAATTTGAAAACCGATTACAATTATGGGTTAATCAAACAAGATATTTTTTTTAAATTTAAATACTTAAAACTTCATATGTTTTATAATATTATAATAAATTTTCTTGTTTAATCATATCTTTTTTCCAGTTCCATTTAAGACAATAAAATTTCCATAATTGGAAAACTTTTTCACACAAAATTCCACAACCAATTATAAAACTTGCTTTTGATTGAAGGGAATAAATATGTAAAACATACAAGTTAAACAAAAATTATTATAGAAAATAAAGGCATCCCTTGCAAAATTAAATTTAATTGAAAAAAGGAAAATGCAAAAAATAATAAACAAATTAAAATAAACAGACCTAAATGAATTTTCTTCAAAACTAAAGTAACCAAGGGACGTCCAAGCAAATCCCAGGCGGATTTAAGAAAATTTATTTCGCCTTTTAAAATATCAATCATTAATTCGTTATCAGAAGCGATATAAAAACGTGACAAGTCGACAAACTATTTTTGTATGTTTAAAAAAAAATAATAATAATAAAAAATTCACTACGAGGACTTCACGTAAAAAATAAAAATTTTCTAATATTACAATTATTTACTTACCTGAGGCGTAAAGGCAAATATTCTATCCTTTAATGAATACAATTTACTTGTACTCAATATACCCACATCCCGCGACTTACGACCTGTTAAACCCAATTTACGATTTCTACCCAAATATGTATACAAATGACTTAACACTCGTGCAGGTTGTACTTCAATGGGAGCTACTTCGGCTATAGTTTGAACATGTAAATCATATTCAGCTAATTTGTCGCGAATTTCATTGTCTTCGGCAATAATGACCACCTGCACAACGACGTCAGGTTTTTTCTGAGCCCCCAAACGACGATTGAGAGGATCTAATTCACCAACTGCTAGAAAACCCTGTTCGATATGAATTTATAGTTAATAACATTTTTCTATTCCTAATATATTTTGTTACCTCTTGTAGCAATCTGCCTAAAATGAATAAAGATTGACCCCATAAAAAGGGACAACGTCCAACTACTTCTCTAGGTTGAGAGCCCGGCATTTGATACTCTTGTGGTACAGTATCATGTGTTACGGCATAACTTTCGGGTATTAAAAGTATACCATCATCACCACGGACCATAATTTGCTGGAAATGTAAAGCAAATAAAATGATTTTAAATTAAACATATTGCAACTTTCGATTGAAGCTCCTGAGTTTTCCAAACACTAATTCAAATGCAAATTTTAATGACGGTTCTAATTAGACAATTCTATTTATTTACGAGAATTACTACAAAACGTTTTAATTATTTAATAGTACCAAGAATATCACCCTTTATAACTAAATCATTTTACACATACATGTGATTTTTAGTTTAATATTAATTTTGTTTGAAAAAAAATATTAGAATTTTAATCTTCACATAATAATGTTTAATCGTTCTAGTTTTATAAAACAAATAAGACAATAAATTTAGAAAAATAAACTGATAATAAAATCCACGCTTTATTGATTACATATTTATCAATCGATTATATTATTTTTGTAATCTATTTCAAAACATAGACAGTATTAATATTTTTAATTTCATCTCAATCTAATTCTTTTTAATCTACTGATGTTAATCTAAATAATTAAATTCAAATTACTCACCTCCAAACGATCTGCATACTCTTTAACCGCCATCTTATCATTTTGAAATGCATGAAACAATATCAAATAACAATAGAATAAAGGCCATTCACATTCAATATTCTCAAACATACGCAACTCCCATCTTTCGTAATACAAACGTGTAGGATCCTCTTTAGGTGTGCGATAACCATCACGTAAGAAACGTTTACAACCGTATTTTCCTTGCAAACGCTGTAAAATTGCATCTTTAGTATTGCGAATCAATTGAGGATCATCAACAGCAAATGCTGGAAAACCAATAACACAAAGTAGACCGGAATCTAATTCTTTACTATTAGATTCACGTGGCAACATGGATTGTAAGACTGCTTGACATTTATGAGCTTCATCAGCTAAAACATGAATAACACTAGCAGGGCCGCCACGAGCACCAAATAAATCCAATTCGTTCATAGCTTCTAAAGCAGCCTTAGCCATACCAATGGAACTGGCATTCAATTCGGGTTCACCGTGATTTGTTTTGTCACCACGTTCCCAAATGCCATAATCCGGTATACAGTAGGCTGATTCAATGTAAAATACTAAATTTTGTATAAAAGATACTTCATCTAAGGAAAAGACAATCTGCAGACCAGATGCCGTCATCTGGGCTAAAATCAAAAGATACAATGACACAGCATCGATTTGTAAATGACCCCACTCAGCATCACCCACAACAGGTTGGCCATTTTTGCTTGAATATTTGGCATGCAGAGAGTCCAAAGGATTTTGAGTTATTTTAAACTTTTCAACTTTATCTTTTTGGTTCATCATGGCCATTAATAAGCCACGCATTAATTTTACACAACTCTGTTCGAGTTCATAACATTTGGCACGATCTTCATCTTGATCAGCTATCTTTTTATAAGCCATCGATAGACCCCAAACAGCCAATATACAATACACATTATCTCTAATCCAGGCATGAGAATTTATATCGGAAGCTGGAAATAAACCTGTAACAGGTTCTTGATGGCTCATAATCAAACGATGCACAATACGTTGATAATAGTCCAGGCGTACGCCTGAATTACTGCGTGAACGCATTTTGTTGCCACAATTGTTGCTTTACTTAACCAAAAACCACTCGACTTTAACTAAATTTGCAATTAGCAACAAAAAATGGAAAATAGTTTATTGTTTATATTTTTAAATTTCTGCGTAATTTGCACTTTTTCACTGTATTAACAAATGAGACGGAAAACTTACATAATTTTCACGATTTTCCCAATATTATATATTATTTTCGTAAATTTGCTAATTATTTTGTTTTAGCACGTTTTTAAAATATATTTTTTGCATTATATTTCACTTAATCACTATTATTTTACAATGTTGTTTTTATTTTTTCCTCAAATTTGCAATAATTCTATGTATTTTTAGTTAGTTTTACCAACAAATCTAAACAATGTAAATTTTTTACAATAAATTTTTTTCTTGTAAATGGAAAATGTCATTCCAATGTCAAATCAATCGTTGCATTCGTACAGCTGATTGTCATTTTATTGTGTTTTTATTTACATCAAACAATAGAATTCAAATTGGATGATTAGCAAATTAAGTAAACAAAATTTGATAAAATGAAAAACATTGCTGTATTTCAAATAGGGTTTCTCAAATACGACCCGATTTGTTCTATTTTTGTCGAATAATCTAATTTTATGCTGTTAAGGTATATACAATTCTTTAAAACTTTAATATTTCAACACAAGACCATGAAATAAAAGAAAACCCTTTGAGTAAATAAAATATATTCAATTCATATTTATTATATAACACCATTTAAAAGCTTAATAATTATTTTCACAAACACAATACATTAATGAATAGAAACAATAAATTAAAACATTTTAAATACAAAACTATATAATAGCAATAAAAGCACAATTAACTATTTAAGCGCATACGATCTATGGGTCGACGTCCCTGTATACGAAAACGTTTAGATGAAGTATTCAAATCTGATGTGGGAGACGTTGCATCTGAATTGTTTAATTGTGCCAAATATGCTGAAGTCGATTGATTATCCGTAGTATAAGTGCGTTTACGTTTTAAAGAACTTAACTCATTTTCATCAACTAATGGCTTAGGACGTACCAAGGAACCTGAAATTTTTAATAATTTGAGAAGTCCCAAATTATGGATAAACAACTAATTACAATATACCTGCAATGGAAGCACATCTTTTGATTATAGAATTTGAATTAGCATCGACCAAAACATATGAATCGCTTTTAGGAGATTCCTTGGAATTTGAACTAGATCCCTTACGTGATGGCAAACGCATTACAGAAGTCATTAGAGACCATAGACCACTCGATTGTTGGGGATCGTTAGATTTCTTGACAATGCTAGATTTTTCGGTTTCCTTTTGTAGAAATACTTCATCATGTTCATCATCAATAGCATCTCCTTCTGCTTCATCATCAAAATCGATCGTTATATTTTCTATTCGACTAAATGCGGTACTATGGGCACATTCTTTAATTGAGGGTCTTCTTAGTGGTGAGAATCTTCCACTCAGATTTTGTTTAACCAAAAGTTTACGTTGTCTAATTTCAGCCGACTCATTTTCACTATTTTTGCGTATTGGTGTAGCATTTGGAGTAAAAAAGACATCATTTGGTGAATTTTGAGATTCTCGAGAATCACATGACTCTATTTTAGGAGTTTCAAACTTTATTAACTTTTTGTGTATTAGTGCACCAGGTATCCGAGTTATTGGTGTTAAAGGTGGCATATCCGTGCGTTTAACATTTTCGCTCTCAAAGGACTGTAACTGTTGAATTTGTTCTGTAGTAGCAGTTATTATTTCAACACTGCTACATGATTTATATACTGAACCTGCACCTGTACTGTTAGATCCCGTTGATTGATAAGACGAATTTGTAGAATTGACATATGGTTTAACGGAATTCATGCTGCCGTTCGAACTAGCACCCGATGTTGAAGAAGATACACTAGCCAAATGTTCAGTACGGGTTATAACAATGGATTCAGTTGTTAATTTTTGTGCAGATAGCAAAATTTTACGCCGTAAATTCGGTAAATCAGTGCGTTGTATTTGTTGGCTACTTGCAACTTCTTGTTGCAAAGATTCTTCACTTTCGCTTTGACTACGTCTAACGGCCGGCGATAAACGTAAATCCAAAGCTGGTTCTTGTGGAGATTGTAGGTCATTAATCTCAGGAGATGAAGTACTGTCGAACATTTTTTTACGTTGAAATGTATTAGATCCTCTTACAGCAGTTGATGCCGGTAATCCATGTTCAGCAAATGCTTTCTGTATACTTTTGGACATAACCTGACGCAAAGGCGTAACCGCAGACATTCTGGCACGTGATCCAGCTACTTTCATGTAACGGTTAACTGGTTCAAGAGCTTGACTAAAATATGAACGCAAGAAAAATAAATTAATTAATTAAATAAATAACGAACATTTCTATATTTAAATCTAACAACACTAATAAAAGGAATTAATGTATATAGAATTAATATGTGTGAAAAATCTAAATACCTGCTAGGATGTGGAAATGCTGGACTATTATCTGATTCACATCCGCTATTGAATTGAATACTTGACATGTGACCACCTTCAGTTGCATTAAACGTGTGCTCTTTGGGTTTGGCAAATACCATTTCCAAATGCACTGGTGTTGAAGAGCAGCGCACCACTTTGCCCTTAACTGCCGATGATACTCCCATACTACGCCTTATTGAAGAATTACTTATAGATGAAATATTTTTGATCGACGATACACTATCGCTTATAAATTCTTCATGTGTTAATTTACTTTTAGCTTTCCAACGCATATTAATTATAGAAATCGGTGTCATATGACTTTCATTAAAGTCTTGACGTCTCATAGGAGAATTCTGTGACGACATACAATGAGCCATAGGTGCTTTAGTAACCGTTACCTTTGAAGCTTCATCAGTATAACACGATTGATCATTATTTAAAGATTCCTGACTTTGACAAACTGCACTTGAATGAATGCATTTTGAAAATTCTTTAAGATCGTCAATTTTATTGTAAATTTTAAAACATTTCTGACAACGCAATGGTAAATGATTCAATTCTATATGCGAAAGCATTTCATTGTGTAATTCCGGCTGCAATGGCAAAGGTCTCTTTTCACAGATAGGGCAAAATAAATAAATAGTTTTGAAAACTTGATCATTTTCTGTATTAGCATTTTCTGAAACAATACTATTGCCATTGGTTGCAGAAGCATTTGTAATGGGTTTTCGAACAATTATAGCATGGTTTTTTATTTCATGTTTGTGACGACATTCAGCACAACAAAAAACTCCTTGACAAACTTTACAAATTACCTACAGTTTAAATATCAATGGTGGTTACATATACATAGATAATTACATTGATTGGTTTTGCAATTAATAAGTACTTACATCATCTGGTATACGCATGTTTTTATTTAAAATTTTAGTTTTAATATTTTTTTTTAGCAGATTAGTACCGAATTGCTTGCAAATAAATCACATTTTACGAAAACAAACATAACGGTAAAAGGATTAGTAAGTAGAATAGAGTTAATAACAGAGTACGTGAAGAAATTCGTTATTAATTAGCGGTCAACACCTAATATGATCTGTTAACCATTAATATCTCAATACTAGTCAATGCAGACAACCAATATTACTGTTAATGTTAAACTTTTCGTATTTTATCATGTTGTAACTTTCGGTACAACTTTTTTTCTCAGAAAATTTAAACACGCCAAAAAAGGAAGTAAAAAGGCAAAACATATTTTTGAAAATTTGCAAAAGTCTTTCAAAATTTAGTTTTTCACATCTGGTCACTCAGAGCAGCAGATGTTAGGTTAACTCTTGTAGTAAAAATTTCATTCAGGGTACATTAAGTATGGTAGACTACAATTGCATATCATACATAAAAAGATTTCTCTTTCTCAGTAATGCCCGAAAAGCTATAAAAACCCATATATAAAAATTATAACTAAAGAATTGCCACTATTTTGTTTACTATAATAGCATATATAAAAAAAAACATAGTAAAACTTGTTTGATTCCATGGTTCAAGTATAAAGGTATAAGCTCGTCTAAAACAAATACACAATCATCAAAAGCATCGTGTAATTTGTTAGAATAATCATTATTTCACAATGTCAAAATAATATTTAACTAAAAAAAAATAAAAAATGCAAAAATAATGAACTGTTCTCTTACTTCTACCTGTTACTCATGTATCATGTTTGGTTCCTGAGGAATAGGTAACCTGTTTATTTCATCATGGAATTTATTAAGTTTCTAAGTGTCATTTTCCATGCAAAGCAATAAATTGTTATTAAAATGCAAAAATAGAGCAATCTTAGTGCATTAATAATCAAGGAAAAAAGAAGTGTAAAAATTGTGTCCATTTTATGAGGAATCCTAAGTGAAAAACACAAAGTATATACTTTGATGAAAAAGCAAAATAATTTTGTATATTTCAGTTAATACGTTGATAAAACTTATTATTTTTTATTATTTACAACGTACATATGTACGTACGTCTATAGAAGACGGAAATAAAAAAGGCGAAATTACATTAATTTCGACCAAAAATAATTTTAAACAAAAGCGTCTGTTATAATAATTAACAAATAAATATGGATGTTTTCGATAATTGTCGTATTTGTTTACGGGAAATTAATCACGAACCAATAAAAATGACGCGTATAATATTGAGGTTCCTTGAAAATTGTTTACAACTGACAAATGTTACCAAACCCAATCGTCAAGACAATAATGTTAAACAAAATCTTTGCGCCCCATGTTTTAATCGAATATCGGAGTTCCAAGATTTTCATGAACAGTGTAAGGATTCGGATGAATTTTGGAAAACACAATTCGAGGACGTTGTGAAAGCAGTGATACCCGATAAACAATTGACATTTGAGCAAACGGAATTATTGCCTTTGGTCGACGACAGTAATTCCTTAGAAGCTGATACCACAGTGTCCACATCGGAAGAGAAAACACCATCAGTTTTACAACATCAAGTAAGAGAAATGGAGCAATCTAATACAAAAATTTTAACGATTCCGACAGAAAAAACAAATGCGGAAGAACAGTTAAATCAGGAAAATGAAATTAATATTTTAGAAGCCGCCTCTCCAATTAACGATGATGAAGTGGAAGATGAAGAGGCTGATGATGAGACAACGACTATTGAGCATTATAATAGTATTGATTTGACTAATTGGCCTGATGATACAAATGACGATGACGTAGATGATGATGACAATGAAGATGATGAAGCAGGAGATATTCAAATTATTGGACAAAATAATTTTGTGACGACCAACAGAACCGTTGATCAACAAATTATTGAATATGAATATCATGTGGAACAAGATGAAGAAGTCGAAATTGAAGAAATGGCAACAATTGATGAACCAGCTGCAAATTCCGAGACCCTAGAAGTTGATTATCAATCGTTTGCTTACGAGAAGATAGAAACAGAAAATACAAGTGAAGGCGCCAATATTACAGATGAGCATACGGAAGAGACAATGGAAGAACAAAGTGAGACTACAACACAAAATGCTTTTTTCATGACAACAGTTATAGATGAAAATGGAAAAGTGAAAATGTCCTATAAATGTCAACATTGTGGTAAGAGCTTTAATTAGTTTTTAGTTTTTTCTTCAAATATACTTGCCATAAATTGTATATATATATATATTTTTTTTTTTAATTTTCTTTTGGAGGAAATTTTTCGATATACATCATATGATTTGTTTAATAAATTGAAATTCACATTCAGAAAAATATTACAATATGCAATACAAAATTATGAGGCTTTCACATTAATTTTAATGATTTTTAAAAATTTTTTACACAAATCAGAAAAATTTTAATATTTATTTCATTTGAATAGTAAATTTTCCAAAAAGTAATTTCTAAAAATTTTCTTTTTATAGGAAAATTTCAAAAAATTTCTTTTTATACTATATTATATAAAATTTTCATTTTTTTATATATTTACTTTTAATTTTTGTTTAAGACATTTTCAAAAAATTTTTTTTATACGAAATTTAAATAAAAAATCTTTTTTTCGAAAATATTCTTTAAATAATTTCAGATAAATCATTCAATCGCATATACGATATCGAATCTCATTACAACATTCACAATGGCATTAAGCCCTATGTATGTCATGTCTGTGGCAAATCTTTCCGTCAGAAAAATATTCTCACCACCCATCAAGCTTTACATTTCGGTAAAAAAGTCGAATGTGCCGAATGCGGTAAGAAATTTGCTCGCAGATCTCAACTTATACTTCACTATAGAATGCATCGCGACGAAAAGCCTTTCGTATGTAATTTTGAAGGATGTCAGGCCGCATTTCGCCAAAGAAAACAACTACTAGATCATTCGTTTGTTCATAGCGACGAGAAAAACTTTCAATGTGCAACTTGTTCTAAATCATTTCATACCAGAAAGCGTTTGCAAGATCATATATATAAAGTACATTCACAACATCGTTATCGTTGTGATTTATGTGAAAAGGCATTTTTGAAGCCACATATGTGAGTTAAATAAAATATTACATTCGATAGTTATAAACTATTTTTCTTTTTTTTTATAACTCTAGGCTTAAACATCACATGGCAAATGCTCATAATGTGGAAGTAGATGATGTATCACATCTAAAAACATTGGTGGAAGATTTGAAAACAACTTCAAAAAGGTCTACTAGAAATACAATTGTAAATTAAATGTAACATACATATGTTAAATGTGTTTCGTGTTGTCGTCACTTTAATATATATATTTAGCTTGTACATATGTACAAAAGAAAAACTTTCTTCAAAATTAGGTAAATAATTAAATTGTACAAATATACAGCTAAAATGCCTTTAATTCATTAATGTTAGGTATAATTCTTTAATGGTGGGTATTCTTTTAATATAAACAAATCATACCAATGCTAAATGTTAAGTTAAAAATCGGACCATACTAAACTAAATATTTTGATTTATACACTAAATATTTATATTTTCATTTTTATTATATATTATTTACAAACCAATAAATTTAAATTTTTCATTAAAAACTCTTATTTCCCTTTCTAGATCTTTTAGAAAATAACTAAATTATTTTCATTTAAATAACATTTAAAATTGTTAAAAAAATAAGATGAATTAAGAAATATGTATTCATATTTGCGAGGTATTAAAAGATAAATTAAACATAACAATATAATCCATAGCATTAAAATATATAAAATTAAAAAATCGTAAAAAAAACTTATGATTCACAAAAAAAAATAGATAAAATACTTAAAAATTATAAATCTATAATGTAGAAAATGGATCACATTCATCATCGTTACCTTGTATGGGATTGTATGTTTGATAAAGTTCTCTTTCACTGTCCTCATCAGAATTATAATTATCAATCTGTTGCTCAATCTGTTCAAAATTCAATTCATTATCTAACATTGTGTGTAGATGTTGTTGGGGCATTATATAATCCATTTCCATAGTATCAAAAGCATTAAAATTGTATTTTAACCAAGGATATTTGGTAGATTCTTTTAATAATCGTGGCCATTTTTCAAAGACAATTTTTTGTAAACGTACGATCACGATTAAACCTTTTAGTTCGTGTGAAACGTTTTGTGGATTTATTGATCCCAACAGATTTAAAAATAATACAGATTTTTCATTATGAATATCAGCTACAAATAATATTGTTTTTGGTGATACTTCCAAAAGGTAATCTTTGATGTCGGGCGCATATATTGATAAGAAAATCATGCAATCAGTTTCATACCAATTTGTTTGAGGTCGTCTATTTAAAGCTTTTAAAGGAGGAGGATGAGTAGTTAAAATATATTCTGCATCCATTTTACCATTAGAACCATCTGTCGAACTTAAAGATATAGAAGATTTTACACTACTACTCGAGTTACTAGTACAATGACCCTGTTCATCTTGTTCACTATCTGTTGAAGTTACTATTGATTTCTGTATGGTTGACTTTTCCTCAACAGACGGATTTTTACTAGCTGCAATAGGTATATTTGTACCAAACTTACTATGCGAATTTTTATTGTCACTTTCAGTAGCTTTATTTGGATTATTTATGTCTATTTTTTCTATATCTTCCAGTACATTATTAAAATTACAATCGAAAACATCGTCTTTAATAAATTCAATTAATTGTTCAAATGTTAAAACTTCATCTTTATTGTATTTTTTTGAAATATCCACAATTTCCTCTATATTTTCAACTTCCTTGCTAGAATTTGCTTTAAATTCATTCTTTTCTTCCATAACAATATTATATTCCAGAAACTTTTTAGTTTCTTCATCGTACACTGTTATACCATTGTCCACTAGTAATTTGTTAAACAATGTTGCAGAACTAAAATCATTTTCTTGTTCACATTCGTACAGTAAAATCTTATAAGATTTTATAGGTAAATCATGAAGATTTGAAACATTTTTTTTATTTTCATCGCTTTCAACAACAGCACAAGCATATAAATAATCCTTTGTTACTTGATAACGTTTATTAAAACGATCCCATTTTATGCCAGCAAAAGTACAATGTACAGCTTGATATGGTGTAAAGTTTACTATTTCCTCTGTAGTTTCATAAAGAAAATCATTGTACAATTCTTCGGTTTTGGCATTGGTAAAGCAGGCATAATCACACAAGAAAAATCTATATAAACGTTGTTGCTGTTCTTCACCAAATACCCCATAGATTTTGGCTCTTAAATATAGATTATTGTATTTAACTATGCAATTGTGGAAGGGTTTAAAATCAAAAATTTCTTTTTGTTTTTCCGTAGATAATTTGATGCTTTCAA
The DNA here is from genome assembly GCA_014858695.1 of Chrysomya rufifacies. NCBI lineage: Eukaryota > Metazoa > Arthropoda > Insecta > Diptera > Calliphoridae > Chrysomya > Chrysomya rufifacies. The sequence continues at coordinate 34,540 of JACGTJ010003861.1, read as the reverse complement.
CATGTTTACAAATTAATTCCTGAAGATCGTCAAATTTACGTATGAAACTCTTATCAATAATTTGCAAAAATATATTTTCCCAGTTACCATTTTCATCTTCATCTCCAATTTCGACTTTCACAATTTCATTTAAAGGCAATCTGGACCAGGTTTCAGTTTTAGTAGGCAAATTGGAATCATCGGTTATTGAAATGTTCTTTTCTGATTCATTTTTAAAGGGAGCTAGGCCTGCTTTCAGTGGCACATAAACCTGTTAAATTGTACAAAATTGATTTATAAATTATATTTAGGATTTAATAAAAAAAAATTCAACTTGAAACAATTTTTCATTAACATGCCAGTAAAAAAATATTCGATAATTTATAGCAACTATGCTAGTAATAAAACTGAATCAATTATCAGTAATTGGATTGATGCCAACCGAAGATATCTTCCTAATTCTAATCCCTGTTTTATGAATTCGAATGAAATCCTTTGATTCTCAAGAAATACCGATGTAGCAATTAACTCCAGGCATGAAATTATAAACATTCCAGTTTAAATTACAAACTACCAATCATGTCTTAACTAAACAAACAAAATTTATCTTACCTCCTCTCGTTCCATTGCATTATCTAACTGATCATCCCAATTATCATCCTTATTTATTACCACATATTCATTTTCAGATTTTTCGACAACATCAAATTTTGTATCTTCTATTGCTTTACAATCCGTTTTCTTTATAAGTTCCAAATTTATTTCTGCCGATTCCATACTACTATTGTTAGCTTCATCATTTGAAGATGAAAACTTAATTAAATCCATACTTTCATTTTTACACGACTGATAATCTAGATCCGATTCCCCATTCTCCAACTCATTATTAAGAAAACCAAATTCTTCTGCCAGATCTCGAATATGTTTTCTTTCACCACTATATAGAACAGCGAAATTTTTCTCAATTAATGATTTTTTTAGATTAACAACTTGACAATAGGCATTTATGCCTGTTAATTTCTCCATAACAACTATGTTTTTTACCCATATTGTATTGGCCAAGGCAAATTCAATATTAGCTTGTATAACATAATTTGATTTTATATCTTCCATAATCCATTTTTTAACTTGTTTTGTGGTTTTTGAATCCCAAGTACGTTCATTGTCGAATGGAACAATATTCATAAGACGCACATCTATAGCCTGTGGTGGAAAATCTTTAAATTTGTCATCACATACAAATATTTCATTACATTTGACTGAACTTATAACTTCACCATCATCTATAAGTCTAAGGGTTACATTCAGATTAGATTGAACAACGTTAGTGCTTTTTTGTTGAAAATCTGGAGCTTCTAAAATACAAGCTCTTCTAAAGTTATCAGCATACTGATATATACACAAATCATTAACGTGCGGTGGCCAATGAAGGAAGAGATTACTTTCATTACGATAATGCATATTGAGTTGTATACTAAATGTTAAAGATTCACTAGAACGACAAACTTCTAGCCATTTATCGGTATTTGGATGTTTATGATGTAACAGGCGTACAGCATAGTGAGTTGCGGAAAATACTTTTAGTACATGTAAACGAATTTCTCCACTACATGGTAAACCACTCTTCTTACTAATCACATCAAAACGTGTCAATTCATGGCGATTGTCACAACGAGCCTCATCACATTCACCAAATTCCAAAACTTGCGGACATAAAAGGGCACCATTGAAAATCCGTTGTTCTTCACGCATAATTAAGACTCGTTTTGAAACCGCTGATATTTCATTTTGTACAGTTTGATTGTGTTTACGCATAAATTCTACAAGCCGTGGTAATTGCAAACTATTATTTTCATCTAGCAGTATCATCGATCGAGCATATTGATTTGTTATATTTGATGTCGCTATGGGAATTTTTTCAAAATTTTGACTAACATAATTGGGATAAGTATTCGCTAATGCTGAAAATCTTCTGGTAAAACGAGTCCAAGATGTGGGCATTGAATAGTGTATAAGATTATTGACATTTTGAATTTTAAGTTGACAAAAACGAGCATCCGTACAAATGAGTATTTGGGAAGAAAGCTGTAAATTAATTAATACATAATATTACCACGATTTGATTTTTTTTTTTTTTGTTCTATGAAATTGCAGAATTTTTATTAATTAAATTAAAAAAAATCAAAATCATCAAAATTTCAAGAAAATTATAATTTTTTATGTTTTTAAAATGAAGATTTCATATTCAAATCTACCAAAAAAAAAATGGACCTACCTTTTTTTTCCATTCCATAATCGTCGTAAGTTCAATTTCCGTCGAACGACTATAATAGCCCAAACAATGACGACCACAATCGTGTAAAAATTTCATTAATTCCTCAACTTCTTCGTCTTCGTTGCACATGATCAGTGTACGATTATCAAAACTCTGTGACGATTTTGATATTTTCGTTAAAAATTCCAAAATAGCATCATTTTTTTCACCACTCGATTTGAGTTTTACCGAAAGCGTAGCTTGACCATATACAGCAGCTTCTAAAAAATCACCAATTATTAACAAAGGTTGGCTACATTTGCGTATTAATTTCACCATAGGACCATCCCATTCTCGTGAAGTAACAATTAGTTGGGGTGCTAGTTTTTTGAATTTAGTTTTGTTTGCGATTTTATATAGAATACGCCAAGCATTTTGAAAGTCTTCACGTGATCTAGACAACATTATGTCCATATCATCGATGATAATGTGTTGTAAACGTTCAGCATCGAATAGAGGCTCATTAAAGTTTTCCTGTAACAGCCTCAATAGACTTGAAGGTGTAACTATTAATACACCGCAACCATTTAGAAGTTTTATTTTGGTCTCTGTCAAATTGCGCATACCATATGATGGCACACAAGTGGGATCTTCATTTTTAAAACCACTCATTAAACGACGACAGTAACTATTTACTTGTTCAACATGTTTTAGTGAGGCTACTAAAATGATTGCTGCAGGTCCATACGATTCTTTTAAGCTACTTAAACGACAGCATAACAAACTACATAAGGGCGGTAAATAAGACCATGTTTTTCCCGATTTGGTGGGATTAACTACAAATAAAGAATTGCTACGCAATACATGAGACCATGAATACACTTGTATACGATAAACTTTATTAATACGCATTTCTCGCATTTCATCATGAATTTCGGGCAAAAAGGGTGCTTCTGACACATTTTCAATGGCCGTAAGTTGTATACTAGAATGAGCCAATACCAAATGATCGATAAATTTTGTTTGTACTTTATGTTCACCTTCTAATATGGGTAAATAATCGGCACGTTTTATATCCTTTGATGCTTCGTAATTGCAGGCTTCTTTATAAACTTTTTCATAACTTATTTTATCTATAGATGAAGATGAATGTGAACTGACATGTTTATTTTTATTGTTGATAAGATTTTCGTCGATTGCAGTTACATTTTTATTATTGCTTGAAGCATTTGATGATGTACTAACAGCTATTAATGATTTTTGTGGACTTGAACTAGTATTGAGTAGTTTTAAATCGAGTATATTAGTGTTTCCTAATTCTTTTAGTTTATTATGTTCTCGTAAAATTTTATCGATTTTTGTTAGTTGTGATGTAGGAGACTTAAGTTGTCGTCGTTTACATAGTTTTTGACTGGGTATTGTAGAGTTTGTGGAGCTGTACATTGATATTTCAAATAAAAAAACAAATTGTAATTTATTATAGTCTATTGAAAAATATAGTTTGTTTAAAAAAAATTAAGCATACTGGAAATTTTGTGTATATTCTCAAATTCTGTATTTATCGGAATTTACAGAAATTTTATATTTTTTATAAAATTTAAAATTATAATTTTTTTTTTTTTTTAATATTGAAAACTAAGTGGTTTTTATTTTAAAACTGGATCAAGTCATTGCTATAAATATAATAACTTTTTCAGATATAAAATATAAATTACATACATTATAAATAAAAAAAACACTTGATTCAATTTTAAAATAAATATATATAAAATAAAAAAAAAAATTACCTAGACTTGATCCAATTTTTTGTAAATAAATGAAACCACTATTTTTAATTTATTACCAAAGGTAAATTTTTTATTCATAAAAAATCAAATAATAAATTAAATTCTTCAATAAAACAAAAAAAAAATATTAATCTCATCCAATGAGAATAATTCATAATATATGCAACACAACAAATTTATAGAAAAACTTACGTAGAAATATCACTTGATAAATAATTTTGAACAGAGTCCTTAACATCAGAATGTGTCTTTGATTCTTGGTGTTGGGAAGAGATTTTCTTTTGCGTTTCTAATACTGCTATATTAGTTTTACTTGAAGTTTGTAGTGATTTCTTTGGTGGCTTTATTGGAAAAAAATCAGATGATGAAAAACTTTGTTCATTCGTAGTATTATTAGATGGCAATTCATCGATGGATGATGATTGATCATGCGGTACACTATCATAACGAGTAGTTTTTTTACGATGCCAATGATTTTCTTCGTCTTTGTATGTTTGTAAACGTGTGATATCATATCCAGCTGGTATCATAGTAAGACTATCGTATTCAGATTGGTCATTCTAAGAACATAAGTAATTAATTATGATTTATATAGAACAAGAATAAAAATTTATAGGCTTTAATATTTGAAAAATACCTTTAATTTATCCATTGGTGCAGTAAATATATCATTAAATTGTTCAGGTTTAGTTTGTGTTATTGTTACAGGTTTTGGTTTGAGCTCGAAATTTTTTAACGATAACATACTTTTTTTGTCAACTTCATCTTCCTGTTATATGTTAAAAAAAGGACTTAAGCATTAGGAAGTGACGCTTAATCAATTGAAATGTTTGGAAAATAAAAACATTTCCATGTATAACAATTTAAAATTACGTGGATTCAATATAATTACCTTTAACGATTGAGTACTCTTAACAGAATTATGTGTCTCAGTAGGTGTATTTTTAACACTGTCATCATTCGTTGTTGATGAGATCGTAGAAGATACAAATTTCTTACGCATTGCTATTAAACGTTTAGCTCTCAGATTTTTTACCGATATTTCACTTTTATTATCCTGCAAATATATGTTATGTGATCAATTTCAGTTAATTATATATAACCTTAGTCATCTATATAATATTGATAGAGGGCTTTAAACTAACTAACCTGTATATTATCAACAGCTGTATTGTTTGAAGTTGATAGAGTTAATGATTGTTCTAAAAGTTGATATGGGTAACTATCCGATATTTTTGATGGACTTATTGTTGATAACGTTGTTTCATTATTAGTTGGCTGAACAAAAATTGTAAATAAAATTATTCAGTACATTCTACAATTTTAGTGCTTTTTTTTAAGATTTATTGCAGCACTAACATACAACAATTGCTATAGTTTTTGAATTTTTAAGTTAAAGAAGAATTTTTCAATATTTCTTTGCTTTTTAAGGAACAAGTCAAGTCAGTTCCATTAAAAACAAATAAAATAATTTTTTATGGATTAATGAATTTCTTTAATGTAGGCTTAATTAAGCGAAGCCTGAATTCGGCTGGAGGTGAAAGTGAAAAACACATCAGAAGCTTTTTGATTTAATCCTCTAGGTATGCCGAACTTGAACTTCGCTGAATTAAGTTTATTTTAACTAATTAGAATTACAAACTATTGCTATTATTGAACATTGAAAATCGTTTTGACAATCTTAACATATGCCTTTTTAATATAGTAATATAGAATTAAGGCGGAATAGCGAAATGTAAATAAGAATTTAAATTGCTTATAGCAAATTTCTTTAAATGAAATCACTAAATACATACAAAACATATTGTAGTTTCTACCTTTATTTTTAAAACTTTAGTTTCATTAATTTTCTTAACTTTTTCGGCTCGAGCAGCTTTCTTGCGCAGTTCATTTAGTTTTTGTTGACGTAATCGAATACTGGAAGCCGTTGAAGTATCACTGGAACCTATATCAATCAATGGTCTTACTTGACTGTAGATATGTTGACATTCCTTTTGATTTTTAGATAAGTCAGTTTTAGCAGGTAATTGTGCCAGCTTTTCAAGACGTGATGAAACTTGTGTTGAACTAGAACGTGTAGTAGAATATAAAGATTGTGGCTCTGTTGGCCAATTAAAATCAAATATCATAGTATTAATTTCAAATGCTTTGGGTGCAGCAGGTGGTATATCTTTATCAGATGCAAATTTTTGTTGTTTAATTTTCGTTAAAAGACCAGCCTTTCCAATATAATTTAACTGCTGTTGTTTTTCATTGGCCACAGAAACGGAATCATCAAATGTAATATCGTCTATATTATCCTCAGATATATCGCAAGTTGTTTCTAATATTTCATTAAGAGCTTCCACTTTTTTACGTTCATTACGTTCCTGCCAGTCTTCTACTTTTCGCTTGGCATTTTCATCAACAATAATGGTATTCATTTGATTCGAATGTTCTATGTAATTGTGCTTAATATTATTATATTTCATTTTATTGTTACGATCATTTGAAAGCCAACGGGCAATTTTAGTGGTCTTAAATTTTACACAAGTTTCTCTAAATACTGTTTCATTTACCTCAATAGCATTTGTAGTTTTTTGAAGAAAATCATGTGCATTAATAGCAATGCCCTTATGGTTTACAATAACCAGTTCACCCCAATTATGATTATTGCTCTCAAAATGTTTGACAAAACTAATGGAATTGGCATCGGACAAAAGCTTTTCCAATACATTACAGGTTTTCTGTAACCATTTATCTTTCCTAATCATAACCAAATTACCTTCCATATCATCGTATTCCTGCTCAGCAGGATAAATATTTGCTATACCGCCAACTTGAATATGAACCACATCGTTGTGCATGTTACTGGGCAAGTAACGCAAATGTTCCTTTTTCGTTAATAGAGGAAACCCATAGTCCATTGCCCAAACTATGTATTCCTCTTGTTGGAATTCGGCTTTTTGCAATATTTCTGCCCTAATAAACTTATTCCAAGCAATAAAGTATACTGCAACCTTATCTCCTATTTGGGGACGCAAATAGTTATCATATAATGATTTATTTTTATAAAGTTCTACCAAGTTTTGCTCATAAACATTTAGCACGTGGAATTGTTCATCTGGAGCTCCAATAGTTTTATACCAAAATAAGTGAGGATTTATAAAATGAGTTACTGCAATACAATGATCACTTTCCATTCTGTTCGGTCTGAGGTAATAACAAATAATAAATATGTAAAAAATACATCAACGTTTAAATGTTGATAAACAAACTTTACCTTTTTATGGAGTAAAATTAAAATAGTTCCATATATTCCGCTGAATATCAAATTTCAAAGCTTGTTGCACTTTTGGCTTACTCCAGAGATAACGGACTTGCAAAAAATCCTATTAGCATAAACAATGCTAACGATGTCGCAAATTTAGTGTTGCCAAAGTTTTATGTGTAATTATGTCCCAAAGTATGGATGTTTTATTACTTTGTAAGACATTATCAGAATAAGACTTTAATCATTCTAAGTATTTTTTCGTACTATGTAATAATTTTTAAAGAATTCTAATATCTCAATAAAATTGAAATTGAAAGTGGATTTGTGCGGTCATCTGCGAGTACTCAAAATTACCTTACTTTAGACTCTAAACAAATATTTGGTAATAAAAAATAATACTGGCATTTGTTTTGCATTAGTACTTATAAAATATTTAGTTATAATTTAAGTAGATTTACTTTCCTTCTTTGTTTATTAATGATAGTCCTGAAAATGTTGTTAGTGAACATAAATTTTATAACAGATTGTAAATTATAAATTTTTATAATAGATTGTAAATATATAGATTTTTTTATAAATAATTTCAAAATGAAAATTCATTGAAAAAAGATATATTGGAAAATTTTTAATTCAGTTATTTTCAATAATGACTATTATGATTTGATATGTTGCAAGATAAGCCAATTTTGAAAACTTGTCAATAAAAAAGTAAACCAATATTAATAATGTGGCAATGTTATTCAAATATATTGACATGCAGATGTCGTAATTTCCCTGCAATGCACTTTAAAGTGATACCCCACAAAACATAAACATTGTAAATTATTGGAAATAAAACAGAGTTTAATTTTGGTATTTAATAATTTGGAAGCTTTAATTAAAATGGATATTTATAATAATTTGTGCAGATCATGCAATATAGAAAAACAGAAAATGGTAAACATACACAATACCAAAAACCATATTGCTACAACTTCTATAAAGGAAATGTTGGAATACTGTTTACAAACAACTATAGCTAAAGAAAATAAATATCCACAACACATCTGCTATGATTGCATTAAACAACTGGAAATTTCATTTAGATTTCTAAAGAGATTTCATTTGGCCCAAAGAGAATTCGAAGAAGTTTTTACGAAACTAGAAAAAAGCAATGACGTACATTGTTGCTTGATTAAGGATGATAATGTTGATGAAACAATTAGTGAGGCATTTGATGAAAACCTTATGCACATTTACGAAGGTTCAAATAATAACGATGCAGAACATTTGCCGTTTACTGACGTAGAAGATAAACCTTGTAAGAATTTACCAACAAATGTAGTTTTAATAAAACCAGCTACTAATACTTTGGAAAATCCAACGATAATAAGCATTACACCATCTCCCGAAAATGTACCGGCCATAATATGTTCTCTTTGTAATAAATCATTTTATACCACCAAAGCTTTAAATTTACATCAAAAACTAAGTCATAAAAGAAAAATTTAATTCGTGTTGAAATAAAATTCACTATATTTTTTAATGTAATTACTTATTCATAATATCGCTTTGTTTTATTTCTAATCCTTGTGAACTTTTGCTGCTCTAGGATCATCGGGACGCATCACTACGTATCCCAATTTGTAACGACGATTATCACCATCATTGCCGTAATAAGTGGCTAGACCAATACCCGCCAGACCTAAACCAATGATGGCCAAAACCGAACCACCAACAATATCTGGAATTTCATTCCAGGCTCTTTTAATAAGACCAACAGAATTGCGGGCGGCAGGAGCAGACATTGTAAACTGCTAAAACATATAAAATAAAGATGTCAGTTATTATTAAATGGAGAAAATAATACAAAATTTACCTAAAAATGCAATATTACACAACACAACCTTAAAATATGTGAAGCTCAGCTGTTTGACTGTTTGAACAGTTGATTGTAAAAAGTACTTTTTATTACATACTACCTTTTTCTAGTGAAAACTTTTAATTTAGTTGTAAAAAGAATAAAAGAACAAAAATTACAAGATATTTTGAAACAAAATTATTTCAATCTTAAATAATTTTTTCTTCATAAAAACTTTTTTGCAATTTAAATTAAAATTATTTATATCGACCTCACCGCCATCTAAGTGTCATATTGATTTATTTAATATAACTACTACATAAAATATCATCACTGTGTTTGAAATACAACCCTAACCTCAAGTCCGCCATTTCTTCACTACGAAAAAAAGTGTGCTCGTCGTTCACGCGTTTCTTTACTCGTTTATTCGTGCTTGATAGAAAAACCAATTTTTCGCACTTTATTACTATAGTTTTAACAAAATTTTATTGTTTAACGCCTAATTTTAACAGTTATTAATAAAATTTGTTCGTCAATAGTGCATTAAAGTTGAAATCACAAGGAGATAGTTACACCAAAAAACCTAATTACTACGTATAGAAGGCAAAAAAAGTTGAATATAAGTCGTCGAATAAAAAAAGAAAAAAAATTGCGAAAGCCAAATGGTGATGAGAAAAGAAATTCGTATATCATTGGCGGCAGTGTGAGTCAAAGTGAGATAGATATATTAACGTGTATATGCGTGTGTGAGAACCAAGAGTTCAAACGACAAAGAAGTAGAAGAAAAAAAGCAAAAGTTGTGGTCTTAGCACCCGCGACACTCGAGGCTAACGAGTTGATATTTGCCATTTTTGTGATTACTAGAACAAATCGAAATATTTTTAAGAAATTCTAACATTTATGTTTTAACATACCAAATTATAAAAAAACTTCATTGAAAAAGAAAATCACAAAAGTTAAAAAAAAACGAAATTCGTTAAAAAAAATTTAAAGACGCCAAGCTCTAGGGGGTGCGTGCATGCATGCGTCAATAACAACCTCGTTGCGGTGTATGGGAATTAAAAAAAGTGCTTGTGTTTAAATTTCAACACAAGCATTTTGTTTGCAACATTTTGGATTTAAGAAAATTTCCATTATAGTGTAAAATGTCGGAATATGCTCCTGATGAGGGCAGTCCACAACGACATGGCAATGACTCAAATCTTCATAACATTAGCTTGGAAGACCCTGGTAATAATGTAAGTACATGCCTACATATAATTTGTATTATTCCATTTTAAAATTAGGCAGTTTGCTTATAGCTTATTTATATACATATAATACCTAAAGGCCAGCAACAAGGTTGTTTCAGGTTGTTGTTTTTGTAGGGATGCCATATACTATCATTTTTATTTACTTACAAATGTACATATCCACATACTGTATTCATTACATGAAGAAAACTTTTGTATTACATGAATAAACTTTGGATTTTTCTAATATAAAATTACAAACATTATTTTTTCTATTATCTTGTTGCAGCAGAAATAAATAACATAAGCTTAATGAAGATAGACTTTTTTTATAGAATATTTTTTTTAAGAAACATTGGAAAACAAAATATTACACATTTAATAGTTCTAAATAAAATTAAGAAAATTATTATTATTATTTTTTAATTTATTTCAAATTAATTCAATTAATATTTCTTTTTTTTTTAATTTTCTCACTCTCAAATTATGATTCTTAATGAAGCTTAATATAAATTCTAAAGCTAAACATAAATTTATTTTCCGATTTCTTTATAATAATGTCAGTTTGAAGATTTGAACTGTAGATTCTTTGTATCAAACAAGATAACATTTTGCATCGTGCAATCAACCTTCTTCAAAAAGTCGTAGACTATAGTTTTGTATATTAATATTTTATTGCTAATCTTTAAAATTTACAGTCAATAATTGGAAAAGTAAAGTCAAGAGTTTCGAGTATATTGCCAAACCGTTTATCTAAATGGTTTTCACCTTCAGCAAAATTACAAAATGATTCATTAAATGGCAGTATTTGTGCTGTAAATACTACTGTACCAACACGTCGTAGACGTCGTCTTGAAGTTGAAGAGGAAGAAAATTACGATGACGACGAACAGGATCTGCAAGATAATAATTATCGCAATGTCAATGATGACGACGATGATGAAAGTCAAAATAGCGATGATGAATATATTTCATTAGGCAACAGTTTAACAAAACAAACGAGGCGAGATTTAAATGTGGTAAGTCGGCAACCGCCTGCAAAGAGATCTCGTCTTAATACAGAAGTAAGTTATTTATTACTTTTTTTTGTATATGATAACAATTTTCATTGTTTAATTTAAAGATTCGCGATAGTCCACTCTTAACACGACATCAACCATTGTTATCATCTACACCAGCTGTAGGTAGCGGTTATTCGCGAAATTCGAGTAGCAGCACATCTGTGGCACGATCCACTTATCAGCGCTTAAACCTATATAGTAATCAAAATAAAAAGGAACCAGCTTTTAATTTTGGTCAACATAAAGATACGAAATCAGCAACTAAAGTTAATACTGATATCATTGATTTGATATCAAATCCTTCTTATGAAAATGAGGATAAACTTGCTGAATCTTCTAATGCTTACAGTGGTAATCGTACTGGAATAAGGTAACAAACATTAATTACTTGGAAAAAAATTATAAATAATTTACAAAGAATTTTTATTTTCAGCTCTCGTAAAAGTTTAAATATCCCATCTTCTACCTCTACGTTAACAGGCGTTGAACGCGTTTATGCATCTGTTGCTCATCTCAAACGTCAACCATTATCAACAGCAAAGGCAGAATTGTCTACCAACACCCAGATAGGTGCACCTCCCAGACGTACTTCAACAACTATACAAGAAGTACAAGATCGTGAAATTGTCGAAGATGAACAACAATATATTGACATAGAAAAGGGTGAAGAGTTAGTGGCAGACTCAAATGCAAACACTTATAATGGACGTGTTGAGGGTTCAAATAACTTTGGCAAAAGACAAAAACTAATTAATGGCACATCAATACCGGAATCGAATGAAGCGATTTTGCTAGATTCTGCATCGGAAAGTGGTGAAAGTGCAATGGATGTAATCAAACCTCAATCTAATACACAACAACGTAAGACTGGTCTATTTAACATGTCAACAGGCGCAGCAGGAAATACTCGTAATAGTAGTCGTACTTCTTCATTCGGCAACGGTTTAAATTTCTATTCCCACCTTGAGGGTCGCAAATCTTTATTCAGTGGATCTTCGAATAATGGTATTTCCAACACATTAAATAATTCAACTTTGTCTTTGACATCACTTAACCGTCGTCAGTTTAATGCCTCCATTTATGGAAGTACTTCAGCTTTGAGCGATAGTCGTTTATTAAATACTTTTTCACCATTTTATAAAGGAAAAACTACATATGGTGGAGCAGCAGCTTATAATAAATATACAGCTGGTGCAGGCGCCAGTGCTGTGCGTATAACACCCACTCTAATACGGCCAACATCAAGTCTCTCCACATTATCATCGAATACTTCTTCATTGACCAATAATGTTAATGCACAAATTTCTGAAAACTCAACCATATCTTCAACAGCTAAACGTATATTGGATTTGATTAATGATTTTGCCACCCCATTAAGTGAAGCTAAAAAGATGGCAAGTAGTTTAAAAACGAACCCTAACTTACAAATACCTCCTCAAGCCAAAGGACGTCTTAATGATAGTGATTTAAATGCTTCAAGAGCAATGCGTTTATCACAAGTTCGAACACCATATTCAAGACCTGATGTTATACTTCAACCTTCTGGAAATGCTAGTGGACGCGGTATTTCGGGAGGACCTTTGCCTCCTATAAAAGAATTACAAGTGCCAACAATGTCTCAATTGTTGCAAATGAAGAAAATGCAAAATACTACAGAAAAAGCTAGAAAAATTGCTCAAAATTCTGCAACAAATACTAGTGTAATATCAGCTGAATATACATTACCAAATGTGGCAACCCCAAAAGCAAGCACCAACAGTGGCCAAGATCAGGAACAGCAGAAACATACTAACAAAATAAGAAACAAAGTTACAAATTCATTGAGACCGTCAGCAGCATCAAAAGATTTGCAAGACGAAGAGCCTCCCCCACCTGTTAACTTGCCTAATATTGCATTTCCTCTTATGCAATCAGTGCCCAAAATTGATATTCAATTGAATAAACCTTCAACTTCAAACACAAGTAACAATACTACTGACATAAAGACTCTGAAAACAACATCAGCAATAGGAACAAATGTATTAAAAACCGATTCATCGAAACCGAACACCACAATTGCATTTAATTCAGCACCCATAAAACCATTAAACTCAACTATTTCATCAACAACAGACAGTAAAAAAATGCAAACACCTATATCACAATCAAATGCTATGATTTCCAATTTTGCAGCATCATCTAAAACAGCAAACGCTTTTAAATTTTCTGATCCTATACCAATCGCTGACCCATCATCAATATATACTCAGAATGTTACTAAAAATGATATAGAAAAATATAAATTTAGCCCCCCTCTTGATGTAATAGTGTCATCTGCCACCAACAGTGGAAAAATACAAAATAGTCAAACTAAACAGCCTCAACTTAAGGAAGGATCTTGTTTAGCTGCTCTTGCAAAACCTTTTACCTTGCCAACTACAACTACGTTAAAAACTATCACAGCTGATCAGAAGTCTTCAAATAATGCTTCGCTAAGCTCCACAATTGGGTTTGGCGATCAATTCAAGAAATCGACAAATGAATGGGAATGTGACGTTTGTATGATACGCAATAAATCTGATGTGAATAAGTGCGTGGCATGTGAAACTCCACGTAAGCAAAGTGCTTCGACAAATCAACAACCATTGAATTCATTATCCTCTTTGAGTGCTACATCTGGTACCTCGAATTTTGGGCAACAATTTAAAAAATCTGCTAGTGAATGGGAGTGTGATGCTTGTATGATACGAAATAAACAAGAAGCCACAAAGTGTATTGCGTGTGAGACATCACGAAAAGGAGTATCACAGCAATCCGTCAGCACATTGCCTCCTATTAAAAATTCATTTGGTGATGCTTTTAAACCAAAAGCTGGTACATGGGAATGTCAGACATGTATGATTTCCAATAAAAATGAGGTGAATGAATGTGTAGCTTGTCAAACTAAAAAGCCTGGAGTAACGTCTACAAGTTCTTCAACATCACTTAGTAGCGCAGCTCCTGCAACTCAGTTTAAATTTGGCTTTGCTGCTTCAGCACCTCTTACTAATACGAATTCTAATGCTGATGATAGTTTTAAAACTCTAGCTGCTCAGCAAAAGGCTTCAAAATGGGAGTGTGATGCATGTATGACTCGCAATGACTCAAACCGTACAAAATGTGCTTGTTGCGAGCAACCAAAGCCAGGTAGTACAAGTGTGGAATCAACTGATTCTTTAACAAATAAATTCCAATTTGGAGCTACAGCTGCATCCAAATTTACTTTTGGTTTCGGAACGGGAGCAAATGCACCTAAAGAAGATGATTTGCGAAAGGAAATGGCAACTAAAAATGAAGAAACTTCAAAACCAGCTGCCACAGCTTTTGTGGCTCCTACACAAGGTTTCCAATTTGGAATCAAACCTATAACTACTAGCGGCACAAGTGAAAACAAGAAGGATGAAACAGATGCCAATAAAAACTTCAGCGGATTTAAATTTGGAGCCACGCCTGTTGCAGATAGTTCAAAGTCAAGTGAAAAATCAGCAATTTCACCAGCATCCACAAGTTTCGGTTTTAGTATAATGCCAACTACAACAATTCCAATAACTTCGACGGCACCATCACTGTCTTCCTCTTCCACCGCTAGCACACCAAGTGTAAAATTCACATTACCCCCCACAACTTCTAGTGCCAATACTTCTGATAATAAGGAAAAATCATCGGCCGTGGCAGCCCCAACATTTGGCTTTGGTACTTCAAGTATTTCTTCCACACCCGGTGGATTTTCGTTTGGTAATAAAACTGAATCGCAGCCAACAACAGCAGTTTCGGAAGAAAAGAAGGGTTTGGATAGTTTCGCTTTCAAGGCTCCAGCTACAATTTCAACTACAACCGCACAAAACACAGGATTTGTTTTTGGTTCATCAACAACAAATACCAGTTCAACAACATCCACAACTGTAACCAATACTAGTAATACCATGACTATAACAGCCTCAACATCAACAACAACAGCAACAGTAAAACCAATGTTCAGTTTTGGTTCTCCTGCATCAAATACGCCAGCTGCATCAAACTCGCAAGCTACCCCAGCTTTCGGTGGATTTAGTTTCGGCAGTCATAATTCAGCAGGTAATGCAACTGATACTTCTAATAATACTACTGCAAGCAAATTATTTGGTGCAATTACTTCGGCATCAACATCAACTACAACAGCAAATGCAACATCAACTGCAGCACCAATTAGTACACCTGCCTCAACAAATATTTTTGGTTCATTTGGTAGCGGTGGAGTTTCATCGAATGGCTCTGCCACACCAATATTTGGTTCCTCAGCTGTAAATCCTCCTGCCAATAATAATTCAACTACGGTTAGTTCCTCGACCAATAACACAACCACAGCTAACTCTCCCCCAACATTCGGATCATTTGGTGGATCGAAAACAACATCTAATGTATTTGGTTCATTTGGCGGAGTAACATCTGCTGCTAATTTAGGAGGAGCTAATAGTAGTCCATTGGCGAAACCAACAAACGAAACAAAACCAATAATGCCAGTATTTGGTACTGTTGCAACAAGTAGCACTTCATCACAGTCCAATTCAGGTGGTTTTGTATTCGGCTCTAGTGCGACTACAAACAATTCAAATCAGTTAACTACAACAGCTTCAGCAACGAATTCAGTTACCAGTACAAGCACAACATGGCCTAAAAGCAGTTTTGTTTTTGGTTCTGCGGCAGCTTCAACAACGTCAACAAATATAGCTTCTTCAACTTCTACCGCTAGTGAAAATAAAGATGTTACTAAGGCATCGGTATTCGGTGCTTTTGGTTCAACTGGTACGAATTCATCAAACCAACAACAAGCTTCATCAATTTTTGGTGTCCCAACACAATCATCAGCATCAGGCCCATCAAATTCTAGTTCAAACCTATTTGGAACAAATTCAGTTCCTGCTGCTACAAGTATATTTGGAGCCAATTCAAGTGGTAATGCCGCAACACCGGCCCCCGCATTTGGTTCATCTCCATTTGGTGGTGCTGCCTCATCGACGAGTGCAACACCAACATTTGGAAGTACAGCAGCATCGGGAACATCAACCTTTGGAGGATTTGGGGCAACATCCAACAATACCACAACTAATACAACAGAGGTTAAAAAACCAGAGGCGGCTTTTAATTTTGGTGCAACACCAGCAACACAAAACACAAGTGTAAGTATTTTATTTAGTAATACGAAAATTTATGTTTTTTTTTTATTAAAAGTAAGATTTCATCAACTTTAAATTTAAAAAAAAATAATTTCAATTTTATTCTTTCTATTTTAGGGAGGTTTTAATTTTGGCTCATCGTCATCGACAACAAAACCAGCTTTCAATTTTGGTGGAACATCAACCACACAACAGCCAACGTTTAATTTCACTGGAACAGCAGAGGTAAGTTTATATTTATTACTATTAAAAAAAAAATATCATAAATTGTAAAAAGTAAACTTCTATTTTATAAAACACTTATATATAATGTAGTAATAAATGAATTTTCTTTTCTTCTCTTTTTTTTTACCGTTTTCGTTAAAATCTAATCTTATACTTTTCTATATAATAACGTCTGTTGTGTATAAATATTTAAAATAATTTGTATATATCGTCCAATGTAACGTAATTATGTCCAATGTTGTTTAAATTTTTATATCAAATAACGAAATGTTATGAATGGGTATTTCTATTAAAAAAAAAACTCTAGTCTCAAAATTCAACGAAACCTTTTCAATTTGGCGCAACACCATCAGCACCAGTTTTCAATTTTAGTCGGGGTGCTTTAGAGGTAATGTACCAATAAAAAAATATGTAAAATAATGGTGAAAAATCATCCACAAACACACACACTAAACGTGAAAACATACTTACACTTTTTTGCTACATTTTTTTTTTTTTTTCTTTCAATTTTATTATTATTTTTTTTTTTATAAAATGCATTTAAAATACATAAACCGAAATACCTCTATAATGAGAGCAGCTTTTTTAAATTTCATTTTTTGAATCGGCATGTTGTCTGCACTTTGTTATACATACATTATTGATTAATATTTGCAAGTCTAATCCATTTCATTCTTACTAACATTTTATAATCATCTTTTATAGGAAGAATTCTTTAATCCAGTTTGGGAGGTAATAAAAGTGATAAGAATTTTAAGAGAAATATTTTAAATAAACTAAGCGTTTAATATTTTTAGTTCCTTAAACAAAAAATCTGTGAAAATATGGTTAATACTTCAACAACATAAATATTTTCTTTTTGTCCTGATTTATAGTTATTTGATTATTTGTTAAGAACTATTTGTACCAAAAATTAGTTATTTACAAAAAATAACTTTTTAAATTTTTTAAAAATTTTTATATATTTTCTAAATTAAATATTTAAAGTTTCAAAATTAAAAAAAAAAAAAAAAAAAAATAAAAATTATCCAAAATTTATGTAAAAATCAAAAATAACATTTTTGGCACATTTTATATTTTTTAACAAAAATTTATTATTATTTTTTTGGCTTTAGTACATTTAAAAACAAACAATTTGTCGCATAAATTTACAATTTTTTAAATTTTATTTTGGGTTAAAGAATAAACTCCCTATATCTTTGTTATTAGTATCATTATAGCTCCCAAAAATTTAAATTATAATAAAAGAAACAAAATTTTTAAAAATTATTTACAGGGTACGCCGAATGCACCTTTCCAATTTAATGCAGGTGCCGCACCTGTATCAAGTAATATATTCGCGTAAGTATAATTTAATACTGAAAAAAAAAACTAAAAAAACCTCCAAATTTACGTAAGGAAAGAAAGTGTTCGTTCGGCTAGATCATAAAACTTTAATTTGCAAAAAACATTTACAATAATAAAAATAATATTATTTTAAATATATTAGCATGTACATATATTTAATTTAAAAATAATAAAAATTACGTCATATCTAAGTAATACCATGTCCCAGTACTTTTAGTCAGAAAACGCAAAATTTTACAATTTCTCTAGATATTTCTGATAAAAATCTGTAAATCTGAATAAGTACTGGAACTTAGCAAATAATCATTCATACGTAAGTTTTTTTTTTTTAACTAATTATATTGTTTGTTTTGTGATCTGTGTTAAAATAAATATGCATACTTACACTTTAATAAATATATACAAAAATATATTATCCTTTCCTTATAAAAAATTTGTGTGGTTTTGGTTGATAATGAATAGAAATCATGGGTTCATAAATTGATTTTGTTTCTTTTTTTTTACTCATATATAGACCAACACCAACACCAGGAGCCCAAACAGCACAACAGGCAAAAAGGAAAATACGTGCAACAATAAGGAGAGTAACACAACGGTAGAGAATATTATAAAATCAAACGCTTTCGGCAGCGTGGACCGATCACAACAAACAACAAATATATATGAACAGACAGGACTATTATGCTTAAGACAAAATATTAATAGCAGCCGTTATAATAACAAAGAGCTAAAACATCAATGCCAATATTTACAGCATCAACAACAAGAAAAACAAAAAGACGACATCAGTATCTTTAGTAAGACATTAAATAAAGAAACAGACGACATCGACGCCATAAGCCGCTGTAACAGCTGCAGCGGTGGCATTAAGACTGCAGATGTTGCCAGCAACAATAGATTCTCAAAAGATTTGCAACATACAAAGCAAAAAGACACAATTGATAGTTTAAGACAAAAGAATAAAATTCTTTTAAACAAATACAAACTCATTAGAAAAACAACGTCCTCATCATTATCATCGACTACATCGTCAGCTTGCGTTGCAACAGCAACATCGAATACTGTTATTATGGGTATAAAGGGAAAAGAAGGATTTATAAAAAATACAAAGATTAATAGCTACGGTGAAGGTGAACAACAACAACAACAATTGACTAAACGAATAGTAAAATTAAAATTACCAGTTTCACCGCTTAGAAAGGTTAAACCTGATAAACAAGTTTCTTCAAATTATTATCGTAAAATTAATAATGCTTCAGATATTTCAAATAATGATGAATCTCCTAAAGGAGATATTAAGGCCATAAGAACTATTTCAAAGTCTATAGCAACTACAGGTAACATGTCTTCTACGACTTATCCCAAATGTTCGTCTGTTATATTTAAAAGTCCTAGACGTAAAGTCCAAATGATTGTAAATGATACAACAAATAAATTTCAGTCTTCTAAAAGACGTTATTCTTTAGTAGTCAATAAACCGAATACGTCTTCTAACACTTCTACTACGAATACAACAAAAATGTAATACAATTGGCACTGTAACTGCAACGACTACTAAAAATGAAAAATTCATACGCAACATGTTGCTGGCAACAAAGTCGTACAACAAAAAACCTTTTGACACTTTTTAAAACGCTATTAAGTTTATATAAAATAATGACAGGAAATACAATACAAAATATACAGATTTTTTAAAACAGTAATATAATTATAAAATACTAGAGTAAATACAAGTAAAACAAAACAAAAAAAAAAAAAAACATAATTTTTTAAGATCTTATCTACAGTTTCAAACACTTCTTTAAATACAATAAAATTACACTTTAAACAAAAACTCATAGAGAGAGACAGAGAGAAAGTTTAAACAAAAAGATACTCTTTAACTAACAACACGATCAGTTTTAATTGTATAATATAATATTTCTTACAGAATTTCATCCTGTGCCTCAAAACAGATAGTAG
This sequence comes from Chrysomya rufifacies, assembly GCA_014858695.1. NCBI lineage: Eukaryota > Metazoa > Arthropoda > Insecta > Diptera > Calliphoridae > Chrysomya > Chrysomya rufifacies. Next base: position 14,429 of record JACGTJ010003861.1, on the reverse strand, counting down.
GCTCATAAAAAGTACGAAATTTCTAGTGTTTTTTTAATTTTAATTTTATTTTTTTGTTATTATATTACTTATAATATTCATTTTTTATCGGTTATTCTTAAGCTAAGCGTGTTTAACCATAAAACAAAAATTTGTTCGTACTAAAAATTTATATTTTATAACAGTAAAATATTTTAAAAATTTATTTTTAAATAATTATTTCAATTGCTTTCGAATAGAGAGGTAATAAATGTTTTCCATAATTGCTAAAAAAATAAACCAATCCATCTGAAAGACGAAAAAATATATATATATTTTTTTCTTTTATATTGGGATGGGAATCTCTAACAATAATTATTATTGTATCCAATACAAATTTATGTACGTAATTGAAAATTACATTTGATTTAAAGAAGGTTTCCCTGTTTGCAAATAATTAATTGTAAAATTATTTAAAACTATGCTTTCTCTCTCGTCTTCTTTTACATATTTCTTCTTTACTTACTGGCCATGAGATTATGAAATTCTTAACTTCAATTTTTCACTTTCGAAATTCATATTTTGTTAAAAATTATCTTTTTTTTTAAATAAAAAAATTTTCAAATATATTTTTATATAATAACAACTTTCTTATTACAAAAATTTAAAAAACAAAAAATAAAATTGTTAATAATTAATTACAACTATTATTGATTGTTTATCAGTTTAAATTAATTTTGAAATAATTAAAATACCCTTTAGTAATCATAGAGAAACAATAAAAAAAATTTTAATGTCGGTCGGGTGATGACTTTGGCTCTCTCTGCTAATATATTAATCATCTTCCTGTGAGGCATTTGTTGATGATCATCTTTTTACCTATAAAAAATTAAATTTTAAGTTTAGGACGAACATCGGCTTTTTGTTTGCTCTTTAATTACTAAAACACTTTATTATACATTATTTTTATTATTAAATTATTAGTTTAGTTAAAAAATTATTAATATATTATAATTTTAAAATAATTTTGCTCTGATTTCTTTTTTGTTTGTATAATCTGAAATGTAAGAGATTTTTAATTTTTTTAATACTGTCTTGATATAAAAGCAAAATATACATATTTATGGCATACATGAAAATAATTATATTAAAAAAACAAAAAACAAAACTGAAAAATTAAATTTATGTAAATAAGTAAATATATTGCAAAAAGAAAAACTACTGATAATCCTAAGTTAAATGTTGTTTTGAAATCTAAGAGGTGTAAAATATAGTCAAGTGAGTACATAAATTTACATTTAAATCAGTAATTAGGGGTATGAATAATTAAAAAAAAAAAAAATCACTTCTGCCCAGATCATGTAAGTCTGTATACCAAAGACTGATTTGATTCTATAATTGTACTATACCAGTTCGGATTTTTTTTTTTTTTTTTTTTTTTTTTCTTTGGCGTGGCACAATAGGTACACATATTGCCAGGTTATCACACGAGGGCCTTAGTTCAATCACGACCTATATCATCATATAGGAAGGATTCGAGCACGGCCTTGATAAAAAAAGAGTTTTTATAATGGTCTCCACCAAAAATAACTTTGATCCCAAGTCGACCTATA
>JACGTJ010003861.1:0-12758 GCA_014858695.1 Chrysomya rufifacies | reverse complement strand
AGACGTGTTCCTCAACCCAGAGTTGCCTTATGACTCGTAGTTCTGAATTTGGTAATTTCAAACGCAAATAACCGTTCGATAAAAGAAAATATGCTGTGTATGCAACACTTTTTCGGAACCAGTTTCAATGGTGACAACTTTAAATAGAAAACATGTGACACAATTCCAAAAAAGAAGAAAATATTTTTAAAATTCCAAAAATTATCAACTCCCGATGAGGATAATAATTTGATCTATTCCAAAAATAAAAAAAAATAGTAAGAATTTTTATTAAAATTTCACAAATTATTTAAAAATAATTTTATTTACCTATTTTTTGAAGAATGTGTTTGTCTAAAATTTGTAATGCACATAAAAATTCTGTTCCAAACTAAATTATGTTCTTTGGGGATTTATAGAAGTTATACATATATAAGTTATCTGTATTGCTAAACCTATATTCCAAATTTCATTCTGATTTAAATATGTAAAGATAACTCAGATATTACTCGGATAACTTTCATACAAAGAAGTTTTCAAAATTTATTACTTTAATAAATCTGAAGGTTTCATAATTCGATATAATCCTTAGAACTTTTTTTGAACACCATAATGAGATGAAAATTTTACAAAAGGAGTTTTGGGTGAAAAATTAAATAGCTAAACAATAGCTTTAAGACATTAGTTAAAATTGATTTCATACATACTTTGAACATGTAGGATTTTCATGGCCAAAATGAGCAGATAATTCCTTATTTACACAATCACCTTCAATGGCTTGTGTCGTTACATCTTTAACCGTCAACTCGTTTAGAGTTTTATTTTTCTTTGATTTTTTATCGCCTCCAGTTAATCCATTATGTTGTTGATTCATATGTTTATTTAAATTAGATTGTCGTGTAAAGCGACTGGAACACATTTGACAGGCAAATGGCTTATCGCCACTATGACTCAAAAGATGAGTGTTTAGATCAGTTTGACGGGCATACTTTTTATCACAGTACGGACAGGGAATGGTTTTGTCCATATGATTAAGTTTCATATGTGTGGCCATCGAAGAATGTTGTATAAAACGTTTGCCGCATATATCACATCCGTATGGACGCTCACCGGTATGACGACGCATATGACTTTTGAGAGTAGTTGGTCTAAGAAAACGATCACCACAAAATTTACATTCATAAGGACGTTCCCCGGTATGGGCGCGCATATGATGCTTTAGAGCATATATTGTAGAATAGGCATTAGCTTTTAAGATAAAAATGAGAATATGGTGAATTTATTTTAAATAATTTATAATTTAAACTTACGGCACATTGTACATAGGTAATCTTTTTCACCAGTATGCATGACCATATGGTATCTAAAATATTTAAAATTAAAGAGATAAATATTTCGCTGCAAGATTTCAAAGAGTACCTTAATTTAGAAGCGGATATCATATGCTTGCCACAAACTTCACATGGGAAAGTTTTCTTTGGTTTCGGTAATTTTATTTTATGTTTATCTTTCGTTAACTTTGTCTCTGCATCATTAACATTTTCATCTTCCGAATTATTCGAACTTTTAATGATACTTCTCTTTTGTCTATTTTTACAAACTAATAATTGTGATTTAGAAATAGATTTTGGTAAATGTATTTCCATATGGGATTGAAGTCCTTCATTGGTGAAATAAGATTTAAAACAGATTTTGCATTTTAAACGTCCTAAAACGTCCCCAAATAACACAAAAAGATATTAATGTAAATTATTTAAATTTATTGAGAAGTAATAGAAATTTACCTTGAGGAAAGATTTGTGATTCTACAGATTTAAAAATGTTTCCCTCATTATTATCGTCGTCAAAATTGCTATCATTAAAATCTGTTGTGATAAGCTGGGGATCTTCAACAACGTTATCAGTTTTATCTAAAGAGTAAAGAAAACGTTAATTAAATAAGTAAAATGCTAAAAATAGAATTATAAAATTACCTAATGATGAATAAGAATATTCATCATTATTATTGTTTTCAACACTTTCCTAAAAGGAGAAAATAAATTAAAACAAGCTGTTACACATGTTTAAATTATGATAATTACTTCATCTATAGGTTCTTCATCATCTGTTGCATTTTCCAAAGGATCTTCTATGTTATCATTATTATGATGAACATGAACTTCATAGTCTTTTCTAATATCATCATTATTTCTTAATTCATTTAATTTATTATCACTTGCAATGACTCTCTGCAAAAATTCATAGGTTTGTTGTAAATCTTGTACACAAAGTTCACAAATTCTTTGAGGCAATCCATCATTAATTTGTATTTGGAGGTGAGTGCAGAAATTAAAAACGTCTTTAAAATTAAGATCCTCCAATGTGAAATGACATTGTTTATTCATTTCAAAATATGATTGTGAAGATTCTTTTAAACAAGCTCTACAACTACTTATTGAAGAGTACATCTTTGTATCATATTTTATTTAAACAACACTTATATATTAAAAAATTAAATGCTTAGACTGATCTTTAACCGTGTATTATTTACATTTTGAAGTAATTGCAAACTGAAACATTTTTTTAAGTATCTCCAACCAATGCTGCCAAGTTTGTATCCCAAAAACATATGATTAAGGTATAGTTACTAATAAAGATTCAAATTGATTTTAAATAGCTTAATTTAATAGATAAATTTTTAATTGCACAATTTCAGCGAAAAGCATCCCGGTAATATAAAATTGTTTAATATGAGAATTTAACAGAATATTCTTCTTATTCTTTTTACACAAAACATACCAAACTTTTTGTTCGAGTTGTTTAAAAGTTATTACTTATTTCGTGATAAAAAGTGATTGAAAATAAACAAAATTAAAATTTAAATCGATAATTATAGAAGCGGAATACACGCAAACTGAAGCAACTGTTAAATTTCATTTTTATGCCAATTTTTTTTTTATTTTAATATAAAAATCGATTAAATATAATTATAATGACAATTTTTATATAAAATTGATTATATAAAAGCAAAAAATTCAAAATTTGAATAATTCAGTGAATAGATAATTTTACGTTTTCTCCACTTTTTGGAACAAAATAGAATTGCAGACATGTTTCACTGTATTATCGACATTTTTACTTATATTTGGAAAGAAAAAATTCTTGATTTATTATAATGTAAAATAAAATAAATATAGACGCTGCATAAATATTTATTGGGAAATACATTGAGCACACATGAGAGATTTCGGGGTAAGTAATAGAATTTGATAATTGTCGACATAATTGTATCTGTCATGGATGTGGCATATAATGGAAATACAGTTATCACTTGATACCTAAATATAGACTTTTGCATTAGCATGTAATTGTTTCACTTAACAAAAATATTTTTCTAAATACAATTCTATTTTTTTTTTGCTCGTTCAAAAAGTATATATTTTTTTTTAATAATATAAATTATATTTGTTTTTACTAGCAGAATACTTGACGGCTTTAACGACCATTGAAGTTTATTTTTTTACATGTTTCATTTCATTTCGTTCCGATTATGTTATGAACTTTGCTAAATTTGTTGACAACTTGTCAACAACACTCCATTTTTCTTTTTTTTACATCGTTCTTTTTGTGATTTTAACAAATTGGTAATAAAAATTGTTATTACTTAAGAAAAATTAAGAAAAGAGGGAAAAAAGCGAATAAAGAAATATATCAACACCATGTCCTTATCTAGTCTCTTGCCAACACCGACAAATGCGGTGTGGGATCGTGAAGATGAAAGACGCGTGGCTGCAAAAGGAGCACCTAAAATTGGTGCCTTAGTTTCGGCAAAGATAGCAGCACCTCCCTATGGTCAACGAAAAGATTGGGTACCACGAACAGAAGCGGATTTTGGTGATGGAGGTGCTTTTCCCGAGATACATGTGGCGCAATATCCACTGGGTATGGGTGCACCAGCAAATGTTGGTAAAAAATCCAATGCGCTGGCTGTGCGTTTAGATGAGAAGGGTAAAATTAAATATGATGCCATAGCACGTCAAGGACATGGAAAAGACAAAATAGTATATTCATCAATTTCACAGCTGTTGCCCGCTGAGGTATTGTCGGAAGATGCAGAGGAATTGCAAAGACCGGATGCTGAGACAATAGCTGATACTACAGAAGAAACAAGAAGAGCATTAGAAAAGTTAACTAATCAAAAAATAGCGGCTGCTATGCCTGTAAGACATGCTGAAAAGGGTGCCCCTGCCCAATATATTCGTTATACACCTTCACAACAAGGAGATGCATTTAATTCAGGCGCAAAACAGCGTATTATTCGTATGGTTGAAGCTCAAGTAGATCCTATGGAACCTCCCAAGTTTCGAATCAATAAAAAAATACCCAGAGGTCCACCCTCACCTCCGGCACCGGTTTTGCATTCACCTTCAAGAAAGGTTACTGTCAAAGAACAAAAAGAATGGAAGATTCCTCCTTGTATATCAAACTGGAAAAACGCTAAAGGTTACACTATACCTTTGGATAAGCGTTTGGCTGCGGATGGTAGAGGTCTTCAACAGGTGCATATTAATGAAAAATTTGCAAAAATGTCTGAGGCCTTGTATATAGCTGATCGTAAGGCCAGAGAAGCAGTGGAGGCCAGAGCTCAATTAGAAAAGAAATTGGCACAAAAAGAAAAAGAGAAAAAAGAAGATATGTTGCGAATGATGGCTCAAAGAGCTCGTGAAGAACGTGCTGGCATACGTAATCCCACAGAAGAGGGACCAGGTACAAGTGCTGAAGCTAGAGAACGTAATGAATTGCGTGCTGAGCGTCATCGAGAAAGACAGCGTGATCGCAATTTAGCGCGTGCAGCACCTGACAAGAGATCGAAATTACAAAAAGAACGTGAACGTGATATTTCTGAACAAATTGCGCTTGGTTTGCCCGCTAAATCAACTGGCACGGGAGAGGCGCTATTTGATCAACGTCTATTTAATACCACTAAAGGTATGGATTCTGGTTATGGTGATGACGAAGCATATAATGTGTATGACAAGCCCTGGCGTGAAGCCAACTCTTTAGGCAATCATTTGTACAGACCCAGTAAACAAGTTGATAATGATGCCTATGGCGCAGATTTGGATCGTATTGTTAATACACAACGTTTTGTGCCAGATAAGGAATTCTCAGGTACTTCAAGAGCTGGTGGGAATGCGGCTCCAGCTCGCACAGGTCCTGTACAATTTGAAAAAGAAGAGGATCCATTTGGTCTCGATCAGTTCTTGAATATGGCTAAGAAAGCTCCTAAGAGAGGTGAAGATAAAAGTGACCGTTCTGGTGGCAGTTCCGATAAAAAACGAAGAAAAGATTAGACTTTGTAATTTTCAAACTATTGACATACAGTTCTTTTTATGTATAAGTTAAGAAATTGTAACCTAATCGGAATGAATAATAAGATTTTGTAATTCACAAAAACATTATGTATTGGAACAAATTTTAATTTATAAAATGTTGAGGTGAATAAACATTTTGACTATTAAAATTACAAAAATGCGTTTCGTTAAAAAATATTTAAAAATGTTGATTTTCCAAACATTTTTTTAGTGATGAAGAAATGTTAATTTTAATTTTTATAGTTTTCATTTTTTAAATTGAGAAAAGTATAAAAAATTTGATTTTTAGGCATTTTTTTTAATTTTGCTAAATTTTTCTTTTTCTAAGTGTTTCAAATATATGAAAATTTTCAAAAATGTTATTCTTAAGGAATATTTTGAAAAATTTTCTTATTTTATAATATGGTTCTTTTCTAGGCAATTTTTCAAAAATATTTGTGGGGATTTTGGTAGAATTTTTAAGGAATTCTCAAGGAATTTTTTTTAGTGTAGTCTGGCATCCTTCCAATCAGCTGGTGATGCATTCTTATTCATTTGTTGAAGACGCTCGTGTTAGGTTTTGCCATTTGACATAATAAATAAATTTCTTTTTAATAAAATTAATTAATATTCTGCCATTAAGCATGGCAAGTACGTCGATCGCAGTTAAAAGACCACATTCCGTAACGGAAACAGTTGAATGCATCCAGCCACCACATAAAAAAATCCGCATACAAACGACCAGTAAAAATGTCTCGACTACAAATAAACTGCAACAAGCTATAAACCTATTGAGCACAATTTCACCACAAAACAGCAAAGAACTATTAGAATTATTGGTAAAAATTGCTGATGAATTGGTGCTTGATGATTGTCAAGTATCCGAATTTCATGAGGCCATCAATAAGTTAATTGATATTTTCCGACAAGAACGTGATGGTGATACTACAATAAGGGTAATGATACTTGGCTTGTTAGCCGATTTTGCTGAAGTTCGAGTAGCTGAAGTTATAAACGCTTTAATTGATGAAATCATTGGAGTATTAAAACATGAAAAATCACAAAAGGTCGTAGCACAAGGATTGTGTAGTTTATATAAAATAGGAGCTAAGAATTTGAAGCACTTACCTTCAATGCATATTACAAAAATTGCTCATTTTGCCCAACAGCAGTTATGCTCAGAATCACATCATACCCAGAAAAATGCGTTAATGGTATTGTCAGCATTTGTGGCTTTATCTGATGCAAAAAAGGGTGTCATAGATACCATAGGCCATTATGCTGATTCCCAGGATTCGGGTGTAAGAGCTCAGAGTTTAAGATCAATTTTATGTTTAGGTGAACGAGGTGCTCCTTTATCCCCCTCTCTCTACAAAAGAGCAGTGGCGGCTATGCAGGATGATTATGAATGTGTACGTAAACAGGCTTTACAGTTAGTATTTCAATTGGGTATAACACATCCAGATCATATGATTTCATGTGGCGCTGAGGACGAGGAGGAAATGCGTCTTGTGGATGCTGCATTCAGTAAAGTATGTGCTGCTTTGTGTGATTTATGTATACAAATCCGGGTGCAGGCTGCAGAACATTTGGGTGAAATGACAATGGTAAGTTCAGAATTTTTACATCAGACATTGGACAAAAAGCTCATGAGTAATTTGAGACGCAAGAAAACTGCTCATGAGAGAGGAGCCCAGTTAGTGGCATCTGGTGAATGGTCTTCGGGAAAACGTTGGGCAGATGATGCTCCGCAAGAACAATTAGACACTGATACCATATCCTTAATAGCAAGTGGAGCATGTGGTGCATTAGTTCATGGTTTAGAAGATGAATTTTTGGAAGTGCGCATTGCGACAGTGGATTCTATGTGTAAATTGGCCTTAAAGCATCCAGATTTTGCTGTAACATGTTTGGATTTTTTGGTTGATATGTTTAACGATGAAATTGAAGAAGTGCGATTAAAAGCTATTTATAGTTTGACTGCTATAGCTAAACATATTGTTCTACGTGAAGATCAATTAGAAATCATGTTATCTTCATTGGAAGATTTTTCCGTAGAGGTGCGTGAAGGTCTTCATTTAATGTTGGGAGCTTGTCGTGTTTCTACACAGGCCTGTTTGTTAATGGTAGTACAAAAACTTTTGGATGTCCTTTCGAAATATCCCCAGGACAAGTTGTCCGCTTTTGGTTGTATGCGCAAAGTGGGCCAGAAACATCCGAATCTATGTTTAGCTGTTACTTCTCATCTTCTACAAGATCATCCATTTTTTGATAGCGCAGAGCGAGATGTTGAAGATCCGGCTTATTTGTGTATTTTAATATTGCTATTCAATGCGGCTGCTAACTTGGTACCGATTATAAGTCTATTTCCTGATGTAACATTGAAACATTACGCTTACTTGCGCGATGCTATGCCTGCTTTAGTACCGCAGTTACCAATAGAAGGAGCTTCAACCAAAAAGCCTATGGAGAATTTGAATAGTTTGAATAATTCACGAGAGTATTTGGAAACAATATTGGCGCACATTAATGATATATTCTCAATAGCAAGAGATCGGGTACCTCTGTTGAAGACGGCTCAAGATAATTTAAAGGTAATGTATTTTTTTTTGCATTTTTTTTATTTCTATTGAATATCTGTGTTTTTTTTTTCTTTAGCGTTTGGGTGAAATTGATCCTGAAATGTGGGGTACTGCTAACTTTTTGGAAACATTTTTGGCTGCACAAATACAAATTGAACAATTACAAAGTTGTACCACTTCCCAACATAGTAGAGCTCCTTTAAAGGAATCCTTAGCTCAGCTAGTGCGAAACTGCTTAAAATTACAACATATATTTTCTGAACTTACCTATAGCGATATGTTGCTGGTTAAACAAATCTGCTTGAGAGCCAGTGCTTTGCACTTGGTTTTAGTAGTACGAGATCGTTCGCAAAGTGCTTTGGGACCTTGTCAAATGTTGCTACAAACAGCTTCGGATATAAGTAATTTCCTGGACGAAAAACAAGAATCTAAACCGGATTCTTTAACCTCTTTATTGCTTAATCAACTATCGAATATTGTTGATCCAAAACCAGGAAAAGTATTTCGTGAAATTTTACCATTGGTGCAAAAACCTTCAGCCGTAAGCATGCCACCAGCTAATGTTAACATTAAAATGTGTATGGCCACTATATTGGAACCATGTCCCCAAATGTCACAAGATAATGTTATTAAAGTGACAGCGGGTCTTATAGCCGCTTTACCTTTTGTGGCTGAAATCGATAATTTGCAAGAGTCTCAAAAACAAGATATGCGTATTAAAATCAAATATCCCGACCAGCATTTGCATACGGTTGTTCCAAAATTATCGGATTTTAAGAAAATAATGACCGAACAGGGAGCCCATGAAACAAATGTGCGTTTAAGAACCACAATACTACTTTCACATTCTGTTTGGACGGAAGCTTCTTCTGTGGAAATTACACTTTGCTTGGCAGTTAGACCGGGTACTGAATTGGAACTATGTAAGCCGGCTAAAATATTATTTGCACCAAAACCTGTAAGAAGGGGCATCTAAATAGAACACGTTACATATTTTTCATCTAGTTTAAGAATTTTATTTTTAATAAATATTACTACTACTACTACTTCTACTACTAATATAATTTCAGCTAAATATATATGTATGATGTATATTTAAAATAAATAAGATAGAAATTCTTTTAGTCTAAAATTAATTTTGATTTCTTTTGTAATCGGGATGTTTGGATTTCATGTGATAGTATAACCTGTAAAGAAAGCAAAAAAAAATATGGTTTATAAAGTTAGAGTTAATTTAGTGAGTTTCTTATAAAATATATTTGGGATTAATTAATATGTTTTTATATTTTCCTCTTTTCTAGTATGGCAATACTATTTACAGTTTATTGATATTGGCATCTCTGTTTTTATTTTTTGTTTGGGTGGTAACTTCTCTTTGTCTTATGTTAACACTTTGACACAATAGGCCTCAGAGCCCTTTTAGCTCAGTGGTAGAGCACTGGTCTCGTAAACCAGGGGTCGTGAGTTCAAACCTCACAGAGGGCAAACACTTTTTTTTTTAATTTTTTTTTTTTCGTAAGAATAATTAAAAACAAAATTGTTTAAATAACTGAAATCATATAACAAAAAAGCGAAAGAAAAATTGTGTTGCAATTCGTCAGAATTATCTGAGCGTGTTTTCGAATCCAATTCAAGTCCCTCTGATAAATCTTACTAAAGTCCCCTTTATTTATCAGGATAAATAAAATTATAAAAAGCTTTTTTTGGTAGAAAATTGCAAATAAACTTAAATTAAAAAAATCAATTTTTGTAAATTTTCTTTGTTTAAATACAAATAATATCGACGAATAAAAAGAAAAAATTTAATACCAGACTTGCATATTCAATTTATACATATTTAAAAATGAGGTTCCTTTTTGCATAATTGTGTATGTAAAAATTCTTTAAACTTCAAAAAATTCAAAGACACATTTGTATAACTTTTAATTATTTAACTTATTCTATGAAAACTTCGAAATTACTGAGTATTTTAAATATTAGGTATTGCTTATTTTCATTGAGTTTTTTCTTTTTTAGAAATTTCATAAAGTTTAATTTGTAAATATTTTACATACCCCTTTTGTTTGGCAAAATCCAGATCACATATTTCACAATTATACAGTGATATCGTTTTGCAATGAGCATCACGCATATGAGTATTTAATGAGGGCTTTTTCGTATACATTTTACCACATATAGTACATTGGAAACGTATTCCCAAATGAGAACTGGAGATATGACGATCTAAATGAGACTTTTGCATATAAGAATTAGGACATTGTGGACATTGATATGGACGTATGTTGTTGTGTTGACGCATATGTATATTAAGGTGAGCCGTACGACTAAAACGTCGTTGACATATAGTGCACTCAAATGGTTTTCCAGTATGTAAAGTCATATGAGTTTTGAGAATAGATTTTTGTTGGAATGTTTTACCGCAAATTTCACATTTGAAAGGTCGCAAATTGGTATGAATATAGAGATGAGCTTTAAGATTGGCACGTGTTGTAAACGTTTTATCGCAAAATTCACAAGAAAATTTTCTTTCTGTGCCGTGAGCTTTCATATGTTCGCGATATTCATAAAGTGTATTTAGGTGATCACCTAGAATATAAAAGAATGAAAATGAATATTTTTCAAAAAATATAATTATTATACTTACCACAAATTTCACACTGACAACCTTCTGATTGATTGTGTAGCTTACGATGAGTTTCTAATTTTTCTTCGGTTAAGTACTTGCGACCACAATCATTGCACTGCCATTTTCTGACTTCGATAAGAGGTTCTAAAATTACCGTTTGCACATCAGAATATTGCACAGGAGTTTCTATTCTTGAAATTTCTAAATTTGTTAATGAATTTTCAATTTCATGACATTTTGGATTATCTAAAATATTGCTTTCCATTGGTGTATTATTTATATCAATGTGAGTTTCACTAATATCAATTTCATTTTTAAGTTCTTCCTTATCATCACTATCACGATAAACATCTTCATCTTGTTCAATGCTATTTTTTAAATATTTTTCTAAACAACTATCATTTTTGCTATATAATTCAAACAATATATCCGTATCTTCAACTTCTTCATCGTCATCATCTTCTGGGCATTGTGTACCAGCATCGGAGTTCTCTTCATCATCATCACATTCATCTTCTGTTGTTATAACTTCATCTTCCAATTCAGGCTTTAGATTTGTTGGTATATTGGCTTTCACAGTTTTTGTCATATTAAAATTGTCTACGTATTCCGTTTTAACATCCTGAATTTGTATTTCTTGGAATATTTTTCGAAATTCAAAATCGGATTTTTCTGCCTTTAATTGAAATTCGAAAAATTCTTTTTGTTTCTCCAAACATATTAAACATACAACCTGAGGTAAGCCGTCCTGCAGCTGGGCATTCAATTGAAAACATTTGTTAAAAATTCCCAATAATTTATGCTCGCCCTGTCCATTGATGGGTACTATGCTATCGAGTGTAAAAAATTCTCCTTGCTGTATTTTACATATCCGACATGTAATTTTCATTGTTAATTTGTTTACATTAACTAAATTTTTAATATATTTCACAGAATACTGGAAAAACCAATAAAAATAAACAAGTTTTGTTTATTTTTTGTGTTTGCGTTTTTTTTTTAAATGCAGCTGACTTTAACAGGGTTGTTGTGGCAAAAGGCGAAATTACACAACATGTTGTTGTGTAGCTACGGTTTTCACAAGGCTCATTTTTATTTCTTGGTTTAACAAAATGTTAACTAAGGATATTTTTTGGATTAAGTTGATCTAAATGTGTTACTTAATTTATATTAAGTTATTAATTTTGTTATACAATAGTTTAATTACCTTTTTACGATATTTTGATAAAATAATAAATAAAATTCTTTTCAATCAGCTCTATATGTATTGACACTACTTACTTACGCTTTACAGGTAAGGTTTTTCAGTTGAGGCAATAATATTTTATTGAAAAACGAATTAGAGTTTAACTTAAGTATTACGAAAATTGCAAATCTTACTAAATAAATAAAAGATTTGTAGAGGTATAAATTATAACATTTTAGAGTAACGTATGAAATTCCTAATAAAAACACAAACTTCAGTCTTATGCCACTTACATTTCTCCTTATTTAATAAGAATAATGAAACAAATTGTATGAGTTCATGAACAGTTCAATTATTCACTCGATTTACACATTCTTTGAAACGGTTTTAGCTTATTTATTTTTTATTTTTCAACGAGCTTTTTCTTTTGCCTTGTTTCCTGCAAGAGCAACTAAAGTTACCACAATAAAGTAAAAAATAAAAATTGTTCAACAACATTTTAAATAAATTTAAATGTTGTCTTGCACAGCTCAGTACATAAAGTATTTCGCACATTTAGTTCAATAGCTCAATTTGTTTTCAAATGAAGTACTTAATAAATGAAATATGGTAAAAGAGCAGCGAACCGGTTTGCTTTACTAATTTAGCCAATTCGATATTCAAATGATATACCTAGTAAATTAGAAAACTAGTTCATCTTAGTGAGCTGGGCTAAACAGGGCGCTCATTCAAATAAGCTGATAAAGCCAACTTTAATAGTTTTGTATTAAAGTTTGCAAAAGTGTTCCACGCAATATAATCCTGTACTGTTATCTTAAAATAAAGTTTTTCCGTTAATAAAAGTTAAAATGTCATGTAAAACGATTTATTTTAACGAAATAATTAATAATAATAAATTTCAAACCTTACAAAGGGTTTTGAAATCTAATTCGTAATTAAAAAAGAAAATGTTTGTGAATTCTAGGTCCCAACAATATTCTATGACAACAGACAAACGGTTTTCTTACCATATAAAGTCAATTTCAATACATACATACATACATACATACATACAT
>JACGTJ010003855.1:11023-22925 GCA_014858695.1 Chrysomya rufifacies | reverse complement strand
TTACGAAGATATGAAGGATTTTATGTTTTTCGTGTAAAAATTGATTTTTGGAGAAAATTAAGTCCTTTTGTCAATTTGAGGTATTTTATGTTTTTCATATAATAGATTTTTGGTGGAAAATTGATTTATCACGAATTGAATTTCATTTTTAATTTGGGTCTTATTTACGAAGATATGAAAGATTGTTGGTAGAAGAATGATTGATTTTGTGATCACGAATATTTTCAATTTGGGACCAATTTTCGGTCATTTTATGTTGTTTATATTGGCATCTATTTTGACGAGAAAAGTGTTTTTAAGCGCTTTTTAGGATGTTATTTTCATATATTATTAATAGAAGAAAACATGATATTGTTTTTGCGATTTGAGTCTTTGTTTGTTTCCTAATAAAATTATGCCTGCAAAAATGTGAAACTATTGTATTAGAAAATTTAACTTTAATGAAGTGAAAGATTAAATAAATAAAAAGTCTTTATTTTAATAAGATATACATTTATTATCCATTTAGATTTTTGAAAATGACAATAAACGATTTCTTTTTTATTTGTGAGAATTGTTTACTTAAAACATCTCCTTGCAAACATACATTTTAAATAAATGATATGTTTGCATATAAACTTAAAATGAAATAAACATTTAAACTCAATTTATAGAATATTTGATTTAAACCTTTTGCAGTATAGAAGATATATATCGGCAGATAAAAAGTGTTGAAGAAAATACATAACTTTAAAACAAAAATTAATTTCGTCTTCATAAAATGTTCGAATAAAATTAATGTTACAACATTTTATGTTGATTTGTTTTTGGTTTTTAATAAAATTACGTTTAATCGTAATTTTTTAGTTTATTTTGTTTATCTTTTTCTTTAAGATTAGCATTTAGTTTTTAACATTTTTTCTAATAACATAATTATTCATATATTATCGTTAGATGATAGTAAAGGTTTAGTTTAGTTCCTGGCTTTTCAAATGAACCTAATTGCATTATACTCTTCTTCTAATTTGGTTTTAAATAGAAATGTGTGGCGTTTTTTGTTTTTTTATTATAATTGTTATTTAATGTATTTTATACGTAATAATTGTGTTTATTCTTTCTTGGGTACATAGAAGATCTTTCGTGATTTCAAAGCGGACCACTTGTGTCTCTTAATGTAGTAGGAAATGACAGTTAAGAAAGTCATAATGCCAATAACCTTAACAATCATAGACTTGCGTACATCATGTTCTGGCTCAGATGTCCATTTAAGGAAAGTGGCCACATCTTTAGCCAATTGACTTTGAGTGGCTGGGGTACCATCTTGATATTCAATAACCTTTATTAAAAGTGAAAAGGAAAATGTTATATTTAAATGTTGTGTTTTAAATTAAAATTATTAAGTTTTACTTACTTCATTGTACAAGACTTGAGCCATACCAATAGCACCACCTGGGAAGTAGGGATTGAAGTATTGACCATCACGCAATTGTACACCAGCAGGAGCATCAAAGTAACCAGTAAGCAAAGAGAAGATATAATCTTCACCTCCTTTACGGGCAGAAACAATGTAACTCAAATCTGGTGGATAGGCACCATTGTTGGCAGCACGGGCAGCCTCTTCGTTGGGGTAAGGTGATGGGAAATAGTCCGACAACTTACCAGGACGATCATAGTAGTTACCATTATCATCGGGACCATCACGTACCTATAAGAAATAAATATTTCTATTGGTAAAATCTTAACATATCTATTGAAATAAATTTACTTACCATAATACCTTCAGCTTCAGCCTTGGCTTCTGCTTCGGTGTGAGTAACACCAACTAAATTACGATAGGCAATGTATTTCATAGAGTGGCAGGCAGAGCATACCTGTTTGTACACTTCGTAACCACGGCGTACACTACAAAGACATGGTATAAAAGAAGTCGAATATGAAATATGAGTTATACTTTAATTTGCTATTAAACATTTTTTCCAAATTTTTTCCCTGATTTTCAAAATACTTGATTTCTTCCATATTTTATTGACAAAGATATGAAGCATTTGAAGTTTTTCATATAAACATTTTTAGTGTCACTTTTCCAATTTTAGAAATATTTACTTATCTACGTAAAGTATTTTTATGTTTTCAGTGTAAAAATTGTTTTTTGCAAAGTAAATTAAGTTAACACGAATTGATTTTTGATCGAAAAAATAAGCCATCACGCGTTTTCACATTCAGGTATTTTTTAGCTTAAGCGGAGTTTATCGAAATTTCAATTTCCAAAAAGTATCCAAATTTGGATACTTTTTAGGACGAAACATACGGAGAAAGAAAAAATTGCGACAGAAAGAACGAAAAACCCTTGAACCCTTTTTGCTTTACTTAATATGGAAGTTCAAACTTTAATGTTTGCTGGGTTAAATTATAAATCAAATCAAAACAATACAAATTATTGGAAAACATATAATTAAAAAGAAATGTACATACCTGGCATGATCCAAAGCTGAAATCAAACCATTATGGCTCCAGGGCATGGCTGGTGGGTGGACTTCAGTGCCAGAGGCATCAACGGATTGCTCCATAGCGTAAATCAATGCGCCAACACCACCTGTCAAAGCGCCGATAGTGGCAACCAACTAAAATAAATAATAAAATTTTAAACATGTACAAACATTGCAATTATAGAATAATTATTTAAAAAAATATTTACACTTAAATAACCTTTAACACAAAAACTTAATAATTGAGGTTAGGTTTGCCGGAGTTGACGTTTGATTATTATGTTAGTGCATACTTGTATGAGAGTATGTGTGTGTAAAATAAAAAAGAAACATATATAACTTACCTTCTTCTGACCATTAGTCCAGGTTTTGGCAGTGGACAAGTTAGCCTAAATGATACAAAATAAATTATTTTATTAACTTGCTTTGAACAATAACATTGAATTCAAAATTAATTCTCTTCTTCTCAATAGAAGAAAAAAATTAAATAAAACAAAACCTCAATGGTGGGTTACATAATGTCAAAGTTAGGGAAAATTTTCCTGCTTATTAAATCACAATTACAATTAATAACACCAGCACTTTTTCTAATTATTTATGTTTAATCATTTTTAATATACCAATTCATTTCATTATTGTTTAATTTAGAAATATTTAATTAAATTTTTCATACACAAATTTCAAACACATTTTTACAGAATTTTTCTCTTCTGGGGCAGACCCTGCTGAGAATGATTTTCTGGTGATTTAACACAATTTTCTGGAAAAGAATTTTTTTGTTCTCAATATCGTACCTGCTGCAAGTTTAATGCAGGCACTGATTTAAGCAATTTAGAGCCACAAATTCTTCCTAATGTAGCCGCCATCGTCTTGGCCAGAGAAGGTACAACACAACTTTTTGGAGGAATGAAAGAAAATTCGAAACTACGAAAGTATTACGAAAAATTCACCAACACAATTGTATATACGCTCACACACTCGACACACACAAACGTTTGATAAAATTCCGTGGAGACAGGAGAGAGAAATAATACATAACATCTAATGATGCCAGATGTTGACTGGGTAAGTAAGTTATGAAAAAAATGTTATTAAATAAATAAAATTTTTGCTAGAAATTATTGTAAATAGAAATTGATTTATAATTTTTAATTTGTTTTCATAAGTTTAAAGTAAAATTGAAGTGTAAATTCATTTTGTTTGTGCAATTTTAATGCTAAAGATAATCTGGCAATATAAGTTTGACAAATGTCATATGTTGATTTTGCTAAGGCTTTATAATATGGCAACATTATTTAATGTAATTTACCGTTGCCATAGTGTTAATGTAGGAAGAGATGCCACAAATTTTTTTTGAAAAAAAGTTACTAATTATAAAATTGTTAATAAATTGCATATTTATTGTATAAAATAAATAAAAGTCTAAAATTTTAACAAAAAGATCATTTTTAACTTTTATGTACGTGAAATGTAAATCTTATTTTTCTAATTTATCATTTAATTACATTTGAAAAAATTGTATGTTCAATGTGCTTGAAATTGTTCATCTATATTTCTCTAACTAAACATCCCGATTAAAAATAATAAGTCAATTTGAAATCGATATCTGATACAGATTCAAATTTAACAAACTTTCTGCAATTGCGTATGTAATTTTGAAAAAAATATCATGTACTTTGAAAACTGTTAAAAGTTTTCATAACCAATTTAAGATTCACATTAGATTGGAATGACATCTGAAATTTAATTCCTTTTTAAGATTTTATGAATAGGCTAAAAATGTCATTAAAATCTTCCGAAATAAACACTTATTTTAACTGTAATTTCTTAATTTTGATTTTACGTTTTATTTGGTTCAACATTATTTTTTTCAAATAATTTTCTTTTTAAATTAGGACAATTAAAATTATTAATAAATATATAAATTTTTTAGTTCTTTCTGCATAATATAAATTAGTTACTAATAGCGCTTAACATGCTGGGCATTTCACCTTCAATACGTTCACGTATCAAATTTCCACGATTTTGTTGTATTAATTGTTTAACACTATAAAACCATTCGCCTAAAAATAAAGAGTAACAATTAAGTCAATAACTAATAACTTTTCTAATAAAAATTTAATGAAAAACCAATTACCAATTTTTGTATTTTGCACACAATCTTTAAAGGCTTGACAACCCTCCATACTACTTAAGACACCGTATACTGATAAATCTGCCAAATTTGGTTGTTTACCACCCAAAAATTTTGTTTTACGTTTTTCCAATTCTGTAGTCCATTTATTGCAAGCATCATAGATATGTGAACGTACATCATCCGATAAGTTATGGCGTTTTTTTAAGATTTTAGCAATACCCCACATAGCAGTGGCTCCAACATATAACATAAGATCACGTTCCCATTTAGGGAAATGTATATCCCATTCGCCAGCTTGTGAGAACCATTCAAAAGTTTCGAAAGCTTCACCCAAGGATTGATA
Organism: Chrysomya rufifacies; assembly: GCA_014858695.1. Lineage (NCBI taxonomy): Eukaryota > Metazoa > Arthropoda > Insecta > Diptera > Calliphoridae > Chrysomya > Chrysomya rufifacies. The sequence goes on along the minus strand of JACGTJ010003855.1, from coordinate 17,980 downwards.
ACAATTGGGGGATATTAAATGTACCAAATGAGAATCGGCCCAAGTGCGCCATTTGCGTTCTAATCTATTTTATCACATAAAAAAATAACTTTTTCTTTAAAAAAATTTAAATAATGTGTGTCGTACTTACTCTTCATTTTCCTTAGTATGACCTTTGGGTGTATGATCTTGATACATTAGGAAGTACTTATTCATAATGTCGTGCTTTTTCTTTTGATTATCATCGAAAAATGATATTGAAGGATAGTATTGTGCCAATTCACCAACATCCATTTTCTTATCATTCAAATAGGTGGCAATCAATGAGATAATGGCACTAGAATCACTCATCTGTACATAACGACCATCACGTTGACGTATCAATACCATGGGCACTTTCTTTACTTCTGACCATTTAATGTCCTGCCTTAAAACAGCATCCACCTCCACCACCTTATAGGAAATACCCATAAAATCGAGGAAAGCTCTAACTTTACAGCAAAATGGACAAGTTTGAAATTGGAAGAGTGTTATATCGAGACCTGACGTATCTTTGGGATTAACAAAACGTTTGGTTATCTTAACACTTGCTGGAAATTCTTTAATAACAGCTGGTGGTGTACGTTCATGTTCCATATGAGAATTTTTATCTTTCCAGTTTAAATATAATGAATAGACAGTGCCGCCAGTGGCACCCAATGTTGTTCCTAATACGGCTAACTTTAAAGTACTAGGTCCATTTGAGGGTTTTGGTGTTTTGGAGGCGGCATTCGATGATAGCAAACGTTTTTGACCAAGGTTACGTGATAGTTCCGCAAATTGTCGAGAATTTCGGGAATACATTTGACGCATGCAAGTGCCGATGCAGCGATAGGAGGCCATGGTGCGTTTTGGGAAAAGTTTTCTTTTCTTGGAAATCTGTTTTTAATTAAAGAATTTCAGAACTATTTTTACAAATTAGTGGTTTTTTGCAAAAAGTTCTTGTGATTTTTTTTTTCGAAATTAAATGTCATAATTTTTTTTATCTAATCAGCTGGGAGTTCGAATTTGAAGAGATGCCACATGGATTGTTCAGAGAACTTAAATGTACACTACATTAGGTATAGTTCGAAATTAGTTCACCTGCTTTTTTCTTGACCACCATGGGATCACAATTTTATCGATGAGCTTTCCTGCAGAACAATTTTCTTTTTATTCTTACCGAAAACTTTTTCTTCGAGAGTAAATTAAAGAGTAATTTAAAAAAAAATTATTCATTTTATTAATAAAAAAATTGTGTTTTCTGTTGATAAAGAAAATTTTTATAACTTTTGATAATAGCCGACTAAAATTCAATATTTAGCCGCAGGACCAATTTTAAATTAGCTGACTTCCGATAAAAACCGTTGCCGATATATTAGCATGCATAACTGTAAATACTATGCGTGGTTTTGTATCAACCGCATGTTTTTAATTTACTGTTTGGATTGGTGGAGTAAATGGTCTCAATTATTACTGGAGGAGAACCATTAAACTCAAGTTACTGAAGATCCATATATATGAAAGATATAGGCTGACTTGGAATCAAAGTCATTATTGGTGGATACCATTATTAAAACTCGATTTTTTATCAAGGCCGTGTTTGAATCCTTCCTATATGATGATATAGGTCGCGATTGTACTGAGGCCTTCGTGTGACAACTTGGCAATATGTCTGCCTATTTTGCACAGCCACATTTCTGCAATATATAACGCCCCGTTTACACGTAAGATTAAGATATTTAATTTTTAAAGTACTAATGTCATACGTGAAGAACACATTTTTGTTAATGTCATAAAATTCTACATTTTTTGCTTGCGACGCAATATCGTCTTTCTGGTGCAGTTTTGTATGAAATTAAAATTTCGGTAAATATAATATGTAAATTAAAATACATTGTACATTTTTAATGTTTAAAATTTTTTTATTTATATTTCTATTTTTTGTTATTCACATTTATAGAATTGAAAGTCTGTTTCTTTCATATTTTCTTTTTCCCAAGAGTTCTCATAACAATTACCTTATGAAATCTAATATAACACTAATACTGCGTCTACATGAAAAATAAAAATTCCAGAGAGTTATTTGTTCACTTTCTGCTATATAAATATTAATGGTAATCCTTCGTGTAGACCCCTAATAAGATACATAAATAAATTTAAGATACATAAAAATGCAACTTCCAATAATGGTAACGTAGCAACAATTAACGTTTTTTCTTTTTCACTACTAAGTATATGAACTGTCAAAAATTCATAAAAACAACTGTAAGCCATAACAATAGACTGTTAACTTTGACAGTTGAAAGACATTTAATAGAAACAAATTGACTGGATACTTGTAAATCAAACCACCGTAATTAATAAGCTTCAAAGTTGTAAACAAAAACATATTTCTACTTAATATTTGCGCAAAAATATTGTTTTTATTACTAAACATATCTTTAATAATTAAGCCGATCAAATAAACAATGACAACGTCATCAAATCCTTTGGATAAATATACCGATGATAATGTTTTTAGTACCATACTAAGGTGGAGTTTATATTTTGGTGCCTTCTTTCAGTTGGCCTGCATTATGGCATCAATATTTATGAGTGCCAGTGATAAAGACGATGGAGATTCATTGGAGGTGAGAAAATATGTGAAATATTGGTTATGGTTAACAATTGAATAACATTTTTATTGAAATTTATTAGGATTCAAAGGCGAATAGTGGTGATGCTCAACCAAATAATCGACGTTTGCACAAACTACGTAAACAAGAGAAAAAGAAAAGACGTTAAGTAGTGATAGGGAAGTGCTGACCAACATTCCATTAGTGTGATTCTAAATAATACTCAAACAGAAACTTTTGACAGCAATGAAAGTGTAAATTTAACTCATTTGAAAAAAAAAAAAATGTTTTAGAATCTCTTAAAGTTATTAGCTGTCAGTGGTTTAAGTTATTGTTTAAATTGTAATTTATTAAATTCCTATTACTAAGCTACATATAAATTGTATGTAATTTTTAATCTAATTTATAATAATGCAATAGTTTATATTTTTTATTAAGTTCGGTGTGAGAAAATCTCCTAGATTTTAATATTAAACATGATGTTCATGTTTGTACACAAAAAAAAAAAAAAATCTATATTTATTATAATTAAGAGCTCTGTTTCAATACTTGTCAAATTTAGTACGTATTAACAAGAAATCGAAATTAACAAAAATTTAAGTACGTATTAACAAGAAATCGAAATTAAAAAAAAACTTCTATATATTTCGTTGGTTTTGTGACAATTTCTGACTAGAACTTACAGTACTGGAACAAAATAATTATTAAAAATAAAGTTGACAATATTTCATTGTCCTTAAAATATGGATTTTTTTTATTTCAAAAATAATTTTGTAAATTTGGAAACTAACACATTTTTTTACAGATACAGGGGTAGATAAGAGTTAATTTCAAAAACCTTAATTGGATCCTTAAAAAAATGAACTAAAGTTCTTTTCTAGTTAATGAGATTATTAATTATTATTTTGTCAGAATTGTTGTTCTTTTCACTTAATTTCCAAAGGTAAGACGAAAATACATCTTGTGTGGCATATGATAATAAAGTAATAAAATTAGTTAAAGAACGGAACATTTTCAATAAAAAAATTAAATTTTTTTTAAATTTTTTATATATTTGTCTAAAAAATATTTCAAATTTTTTCTATAAGAAAATAATAAAAATTTTTTAGAAACTTTAAAGAGATTTTGAAAATTTTTTAAATATTTACTAAAAAATGTTGCAAAACTTTTTGCTAAATTTTTAATAAATAAATTAAAAAATTACAAGGATTTTCCTAAAAATTACAACTATTCTTAAGAAAAGGAAAGAGAGATTCTTTAAAACGGGTTTCTTCTTTGTAAAAAAAAAAAACAATTTTGAAAAAATTTTTATATATTTGTCTAATTTTTATAATTTGTCTAATAAAAAATTTTGGAAAATTTTTCTATAAGAAAATAACACAATTTTTTACAAATTTTCTATATATAAAATATTTTTTTTTGGAAATATAAAAGAGATTTTGAAAATTTTTTCAAATATTTACTTAAAAATGTATTTGGTAAATGTTTAATAAATAAATATTTTTTTTTAAAGCATTTTCTAAAAAATTACAACTTTTCTTAAGAAAAGGAAGGAGTATTTTAAGGAAAAAATTTGTAAAAAAAACAATTTTGAAAAATTTTTGAAAAAAATCTGAAAAATAATTTTTGTAAAGAAAAAAATATAAAAAAGATAATTTTCGATTTTTTTTGAGAAAATAAAGATAATTTTTTAAAGAATAAGAAAAAAAATTCTCTAAGAAAAAGCAGAAAATTTTCTAAAAGAAAAAAAAAAGGCAGAAAATTTGTTTAAGAAAAGAAAAAAATTTGACAAAAAATATTCGCTTAAAAATTTTATTTTTTTTAGAATTTCCTATAGAAAATAAGATTTTTTATATATAAAAAAAAATTAAAAAATCGTAAAAAATGAAAATCACTAAAAAGATTTTCTAAATAAAGGAGTTTGTTTGCTGATTTGGAAAATATTCTAAAGAAAACAATATTTGTTTAATAAATTTCCATAAAAAAAACATATTTTTTTTTTATTTTTTTCAAATATTTTATTTCATAAATTTATAAAAGTTTTCATAGGATTTAACTTTCATTTTTGAAAACAACTTCAATATTTTCATCAGAATTTTCATTATAGCTTATACCCTCATTTTCATTCGTTTCGGGTGGACTTTGAACAAACGGATGATCTTTGCAAGATAAATTCTCTATTTGGCAGTAATTGTCTATAACTATTACATAATCTAATAAAAAAAATAAATTAAAAAAGAAGAAATAATTGTTAAATATTGTAAATATGTATAAAGTTAATGGAAAAGAAAATTAATTACCTCTTTTAAATATACATTGCATACGTTCCATTACGCATTTGGCGGAAAAGCGATAAAAACATCCATTATCTTTATCATAGACACAAACCTTTTGAGAATTATTTGCTACACACTCGATATCACAATTTTCTCTTTGTTCATTTGACGCATAAATAACTTAAAATTTATTGAATTTTATAAAATTGTTTGTTGCAAATTTTATTAAAATTATAAAACTTACCATTGAAAAATGTTATGAAAAATATTGTTATCAAGATTGATTTAACGTTAAACATATTACTGTTGCTAAAGTTTTACATGAACTAACACGATTTTATAAAAATTGCTACAATTTGAGCAGCTTTTTAAGCTTTTTTTTTAAAAAATAAATTATTTAACATTGCGAGCCACAAGTGTTTTATTAAATTTGTATATTTTTTGGTTTGAAATATTTCATGTTATTGTTGAAACAAATTTGTTTATTAAGTTTTGTTACCTTTTTTTTTGAATAATAATTTTAATTATAAAAGAAAATTGTTTTTATGCGCTACACTTTTTTGTCTTAGTAACTTTAGTTCGTGCGATCTAAAGAAGCATTTGTTTAAAAATTAAACAATTAATAATTATGGAGGAACTCCTGATCATTTGGGGGTAAAGAAAGTAAAAATAGCAAATAAATTTTCGAGTCGGTGATTCTAAATCCTAGCTTAGATTGTTTTTATGCGCTACACCTTTTTGTGCTAATATTAGTCTCAGTAACGTTAGTTCGTGCGATGTAAAGAAGCATTTGTTAAAAAATGTAACGATTAATAATTATGGAGGAATTCGTGATCATTTGGGGGCGAAGATAATGAAAATAGCATATAAATTTTCGACTCCTAACTAAACTATCCTAGATTCTAAACTTTAGTATTATTTAGTGCTTTAACAATGTTACATTTCATTAAGAAAATTAAAGCCATTCTAAGTTCCAGTCGAATTTCCAGTAATATTTGTAAACTATTCTAAAACTCATGATCCTTTGGGGGAGAAAGGATCGGATAATTTTGGAATTATATAGTGACCTTTTATCTTTAAATATTAAACAGTTTATAAAATTGATATAAATCGATAGAAATTCTAAAGTTATAGACATTATTTAAAAAAATTTAAAGTGTGTAATAAAATACAAGACCATTTCACGACTTATTTGCTTTAAATTTGAGCTTCTTTAAATTAACTCGAAAATATCGTTTCAAAGACCAATCAAATATTCCTTTCGTTCCACAACTTACAATATTAGAAATAAATATTTTGAAACCACTGTACAATGTACATCTATTCTCCTTAGCAAGAAATCGGGATTTGTTTATAAATTTTCCAGGATCTGGGGAATTCCTCCTAGAATCAAAAATGTAGATTAATTGTTTAATAAAGTCGGATTAATTACAATTAATTTTAAATTTCTATTAGAATTTCTCTATATCTTTTAAATATAGCAAAATTTCGATTGGCTTAAAAGCTACGTTTTAATATATCAATCTTTCGATTCATAAATTAAAAATCGTATTAAAACAACCTGAATTATTACTGGATTGAAAATAAAGCCCAAATTCCTTGACTAAATAAATCACAATTCCCGGAAAGTGAAAAATATAAAAAATGGTTTTTGTGGATACTTACTTAATGTAGAATATCCAATGGTCGGTTGTGATCAAACATTATTTTCATAATTGTTTTTTTTTCATTTTTTTTATACAAATACTTGAGTATTTTAAACAGAAATGCGTTTGATGTTAAATTGCTATCAATTGTTATTTTCTTTCCGTTTGTCGCATTTGACTTTTTGTCTGAATTTTAATTTTCAATGAGTAATAATAAAAATATGTATTTGTTTTTATTAGTTTTTTATCTTTAATCAAAAGAGAAAATGCTGAAAACAATAATACCTCAACTAACAGGGGAAAAACATAAAAATTTGATTTGAAAATTTTGTATTTTAACTTAAGTGTTTCTCTATACTCTAGTATTTTTGTCAACTAGAGTATGGAACTGAACTAGAAATGAACTAGAACTGAACTAGA
>JACGTJ010003854.1:0-11316 GCA_014858695.1 Chrysomya rufifacies | reverse complement strand
ATTTTTTGCAAAAGCAATGTAAATAACTAGTTTGATATTAAAACACATATAAATTAAACCTGAATTAAACTCAGAAAGCAAATATGTTTACAAACAATAGACGTATAATTAACATAAAATGGTGATTATTAATTAAAATCAAATGTACTTGACAAATACAATGTGGGGAAACTATTGAAGTTTTAGTTCAATTTATATTAACATATTAGCTTTGTTACAGTACTATTCAAATATTACAATATTTATTTATATACTACAGAAACAATTTTAAATATAATTTAAAACAATTTCTCATCAAAAACAAACAAATTCTCACTAAAATCTATCAAAATTGCGAAATTTAGTTAAAAAAATCGAGTACATATTAATTTAGGCTGAATTTATAAATGTAGATTAGAAATTATTTGGCTTAACAATTACGAAACGTTTTGATCTATCACATGAAACTATTTTTGGCAATCTTATACCAGAATCCCAAATTAAACTTCCACAAAATGACATTGTTTAAAAATTAAGATTTAAAATGAAACTGCTTAATGTAGCACTCAACCAAAGCCTTTTGTAAACATCAACTTGGAATTTATAACTATTTACATTATAATCAAGGCCACCACATTACTTTCAGCAAAAATAATCAATTACTAAGAGAACATAATAAGATAAAAACATAACGAATAAAGAATTATTTTAACATTAACAACATAATAATACACATATAAAGATTAATCAAAAATAATAATAATAAACTTACACAAAAATCATCATAGCATCCCAAAGATAAAGAAATGCGGGCAATGAACCATAAGCTTCCAAAATATAAGCATAATCGCCACCAGATTTTGGTATTGAAGTACCCAATTCGGCATAACATAAAGCACCTATCATAGACAATAGACCACACAGTACCCATATGATAAGAGATGTACCAACTGCTTGTACTTCATTGATTACACCTTTGGGTGATACAAAAATGCCCGAACCAAAAATAATACCCAATATAATGGCAACACCTTCCAGTAAACCTAATTGTTTTTTCATTTGTACTCTGCTATCCTGAGATTCTTCCGAACCGCCACGTTTTTTATGATTATTGGCAATTGCTGTAGAGGATTCGGTCATAATTGAAGGTGGATTTTCTGTGTTCGGTGTTAATAGCACCATTTCACTGGTGGGAGATTGTAAATCTTGTGTCGGCATTTTCCGTATACACTAGTAAACGTTTAGCTAGCACCACGTTTTAAACTCAACTAATTGAAGTGATAATTACAACTGAAATATGAAAAAAGAGCAACAATAAATAAATAAATTATTATATATCAAGTAACTTATTCGTAAGCTCATTTACTTAAGCAAATAAAATACAAATTAACAAATAAATAAACTATGGAACGAACAATAACACAAATGAGTGTAGTGTAGTTATTGAATTGTTTATTTGTATCATTCTCATAGAAAACGACAAAAATAACACCAACAAAACTAAGCCGGTTTATTATTGTTATTCAGTATTGCCAGAACTAATACGAAATACAACTGTAGAAATTACCGTTAAAAATGCATACAAATACTCGGATAAAATAATGCAATATAACCACTGTTTTTTTAATCGATAATTAAAAAATAAATATTCTTCTGTTTTGATAATCATAAAATGATCATTAATTTTTGAATTTGATTTTTTTGAATTATATTCTAATTGGATAAAATTTGATGTTCTAAAATCCGAAGCCCTGTTTTTCTATCTGCCAAAATTACGTGAAAATGTTTGTGTACTCAACATTTCACCGTTTATAATAAATGTATTATTTCTTTAGAAGATCCTATGTTATTAAAGCAAAAATTAAGTTTTTGTTTTAGAAAATGTTTCTTTATATTTTTTTCTAATTTACTTTTACTGCAAACTTAACATTCTTTTATATATGGAATATCTTAAGATATATAGAAGTGAAAGTAGTTTCATTAATGATTTGGCAAAATAGAAAACAGTTTTTTATTAACAGAACATTTTTAATAAACTAGAACAATAACTGAACTAGAACTAAAACTAAAACGGAACTAGAACTGAACTAGAACTTTACAATAAATTATGTAGAATTTTACAAAAACTGAACCAGATCTTTTATATCCCCCTTATTTTTTCACATAAAATATTAATTAAAATGATAATGAAGATTTTATTTTATAAAAAATATGTATTAAAACAATAATTTTAAGAAAGAAAAAATTTACAAAAATTTGTTTCTATGAAATTTTAAACTTGTTTAAATAAATTTGATAACGACTGTATAAAATATTAGTAAACTTTTTTTAACAAATAAACAGTTGGACGTGGCAATTTTATATTTAATTAAAAAGCACTTTGCAATTATAAATATTTCGTTTGTAAAGCGTGATATAATACATTCTTTAAAAATTTTTTTACAAAAAAAAAATATAAATAAATTAATAAAAATACAAATAGTTTTAAAATATTCATAAGATTTGAAATTATCATAAAATTCCGTTTTAATATAAAATGAATTAAATAAAAATTTCTTAAAACTTTTCAAACTTAAAATTATTGTTTAATATTTTAAGCAAATTTAAAATTTGTAAACAAATGCTGGTCACACCAATATTTTGTACAATAGTAAATTATGCGTAAACTTTTGCTAAACGCTTTTTTTTCATTTTGTTTTGATCCACTATTTCGTTAATATTTGTCAAAATTTGAAACGCATCTACATAACAGCTGCATTCATTCGATATATATACACACACACAAACATACATACACCATGCTCCCTTATATACGCAATCACCCTCCCCCTTTTGAGGAGTGTCAAAAAAATGTGTGTCACACTATGTTCTAGTTCTTAAATTAAACAGAAAAACAAAAATGAACACCTACTTCTTGTTTCACAATAATGTACTCGATATATTTTAGGTTAGAAAGCTGCTCATTGAAGTTTTTCGCATAAAAATTTATAAAACTTTAATCTCGTACACACTTTTATATACGTTTGTGTTATAATTAAAATTTGTTTATATTATTAATAATTTTTTTTCTTATATTTTTTGCATTGTAGTTAATTGTGTGATAAGAAAATGTAAACACGCGTGCAATCACTAACGTTTGTGTTGTTAACCCAACTATTTTGTGAGTGCATGTAGCGATTTTATAACCGGCAAATGAATAAACGAAGAATTTTAAGCGTTTTTTATCTTTGGAAGGATAAATGGGAATTTTTAAAATAAGATTAAATTTGCAGCATTGTTACGATTAAAAAAAGATAAAAACGTTTATTTGATATGAATTTTATGTTTTGAAATTTACAGAATAAATAATAAATAAAAAGGTGTAATTTTTAAAATTTTGAACACATAAGACTTTCACACATAAGAACAGGAGTTCTTACGAGATCTGACTTTTATGTCTACAATAGGTTTCCGACCCAACACAATTTCTTTAAATAGCTATTTTGCAAGAAATCAGTTCATGTTCAGTTTTTGTTAAATTCTATATTCAGTTCTAAGTCGGCTTTTGATCAGTTCTAGTACATTTCTAATTCCGTTCAACTTTAATTTTAGTTCAGTTCTAGTTCAATTCTATTTCTATACTAATTTAGTTCTAGTTAAGTTCAAAGTCAGTTTTCAGTTCAGTTCTTATTTATTACCAGATCTTTAATAATGATCTGTTCCTATTTGAATGTGATATTACATTGAGTTATAGCTCAGTTTCTGTTCAGTTATAGTTCAGCTTAGTAGTTCATTCTGAACTTCTCGTTAATAATTTCGAGATTTTGTGTCATTTTATTATTGTGTCAACATATTATTTGGTTTAAAATTTGCGATTTAATACAAAACTTAAGGGTCGCAATATCTACAGAAATAATGCAGAATAATAACATTAAAGAAAAGTAGTAATAGAAATCGAAATAAATCCAGACAACTGATCGAAAATAAATAAACTCTTCCTCAAAATGTTTTTCTCATTCATTATCTGTTGTAATTTGGTGACTCTCTTTTTTTGGAACGATTGCATTAGTCTGAAATTAAAACTGAATATAATTTAAAATATTTTAAGTCTGGCAGCATTTAATATTAAAATACTGTTATAAATAAAACTGCTATATACAAAAATAACATTAAATTTACTAACAAATAAAACAAAAAAATCTTGTTTATACTTTCATATTTCCCGTAAAAAAAAGAATTTACTCCTTTATTTCTTTTCTTTAGCATGTAATTTTGAATTAATCATTTCCTTAAATTGTGATAAAATCTTATTTTCACGCTTTTGTCTTTCCTCCTTGCTGAACATAGCAAGCGCACGTTTCTCATCAGCTGAATAAATTTGATTTTCTTTACGAATACGTACAGCTTCCATACGACGATGTCGGCTACCACTCATAACATAACCCACCGACTCAAAGGTAGCTATTTCTTCGGAAGTCAAACCAATTTCACCACGACGTGGAATACGTTTGCCTTCTGCTATATAAGCTGCCATTGCAGCACCTTCACCCGGCAACAAGGCGCGACCAAAATCTTTTTGATTAAGACCACCAGTTTGACGTAAGGTGGGACCGAATTCTTCCTCTTCGTGTTCATCTTGCTTTTGCTGACTACTACTGAACTGTTTTGATGAACTGGCTTTAGCTTGGTATTTGTCATCAGATTCTTGTGATTTCTTCGATTTCTTTTGTTTTTTCTTAGGTTTTTTGGATTTTTTCTTTTTTGTTAATTTCTTTAAATTATCCGAAGTTTTTTCAACCCACACTTCTTCGGGTTCATCATCACTAGAGGAACTATCGCTCTCAGATGAATCGCTCGAACTTGAACTCGATGATGATGACGAAGAGTCTGTATCATCCGTTGAGGAATCTGAAGAACTTTCGTATTTCCTTTTCTTTTTACCTTTAGACTTTTTACGTTTTTTTGTTTTCTTTTTCTTAGATTTCTTACTGGACGATTTCTTTTTAGCTTTTTTAGATTTCTTCTTTTTAGGTCCTTGGTAGGTATGCTCAAGCAATTGTACCTCATCATCCTCGTCATCGGAATAAACTTCTGGATGTGCAGGACTTTTTCCCCAAACTTCTTCAGCACCTTCCTCACCTATTACCTCACGTTCTTCTCGTCTTTGTTTTAAATATTTACCATCCAATTTATTGTATTTGCTATTGTTATTGCGGCCATTTGGTCGAATGCCTAAACCATGACGCTTTCTTTCCTCTTGTGGTATAGCTGTTGGTTCACCTCGAAAAGGGTTGTTTGACCTTTCCCTGTGATTATTTTCATGATACTTATCATTTGGCCAACGTTCTACCGGTTTCTTGTGCGGACTATGACTCTCTGTTGAAGAGGAAGATGAAGAACTGGATTCTCTTTTGCGTCTTTCATTACTGCGAGAACGCCTACGTTCTCTTCTCTCTGGACTTTTTCGATAATTTCTTTCTCTTCTACTATTAGATTTTGAAGCACTGCGAGATTGTCGCCGACTGTTATCTCTCCTAATGGGACTTCTTTTTCGTTGAACAGATCTAGACCGACTTCTAGATGGTCGATGCCTTTTGTTTTTTTCTTTGTGTTCTCTTGATCTCGAACGTCTATAGTGTTCTTCTGGGGATCTGTGCCTACTTCGGGATCGAGTAGGTGATCTCATTGTTAAAACTATTAATGTTTAATAATTATTATCAATTAATATTTTTACTAACAAACTCTAAACATTTTTTAACACTCAGCTGTATTTTAATTTTGTTTTCTTTTGTTTTGACATTTACCTATCGCATCTTATAGTGCTGCCACATATCCTTAAAAATGACATTGTATCAGTAAGCATTGCCAATATAAATTTGATATTTGCCAAAATTGCCATTTTTTTTAATAATATTCACCAGGCATAAATAAATATTTACTCAAATTTATATTTTTTTATTTAATTTGTCGGAAACAAATCAATTTATATGACTTACTCCTCTGTAGCTTTTTAATTAACAATTTTTTAAATTTCATATTTTTTCTATAAAAATATATATGGAAAAAGTTGAAGTTTATATTTAAAAATCCATATTTATGCCCTTAAAACATAAACAATCTTTAGTACAGTAAATGCTATATAATTAAGATTACAAACAATTATTCAGATTATGGATTATGCTTTTTATAAGGAGTCTCTAGACAAACAATTCGATGACATACATTTTTTTCAAATACAATTTGACAAAAATCTGACGATTTATAATACGATTTTACAATAATCACATGGTTTAAACACAATTTTTATACAAATCACATTTCAACTTACTAATTAAGGTATAAGATTGAAATTATTTATCAGAGTATATAACTCGGAATTTATTTGTTTTTTTTATTGTGAAGTTCTAGCAGCAAAATTCTAAATCTGGCACCTCTACTATACAAATGGTTACAATAAGTTTATTGTTGGCAATACCTTAACTGCAATTTTGACATCTTTTCCATCTTTTTTTATTAATCTGTGTGACGTGTAAATTTTTTTAGATTATTAAAGAAAAAGTTCTTACGATTTTATTGAAAAATAATAAAATATTTAACAAATTATCAATTTATTACAGTTAAAACTTTAAAAAACAAAAATGGGTTCTTTCCGTCGCGATAAAGAAGATGAAGAAGAGGGTAAGTTAACAAATAAAATAACAAAAAAACAAGATAATTCAACCACTACCAACGATGATCGCTATCAAGAAAAAAATGTTAAAGATAAAAAATATGTGTGTACGTACCGATGAATGACTGCATTACTTTAACTAAGAATTATGAAAAAGATAGCAGTAGACCTAGTGTAAAAAGTCATTTCGTACTATTTAAAATTCTTGTCGAAAATGTATTTATTGAAAACGGTTAATTTATCTTCAGGTCCCAACAATATCTATCAAAATTTGGAGAAAACTTCGGTGTTGCAAGAGACACGAGCCTTCAACGACACTCCCGTCAATCCCCGAAAATGTATACACATTTTAACGAAAATTTTATACTTGATCAATCAAGGTGAACAATTGGGTACCCGGGAGGCTACCGATTGTTTCTTTGCCATGACCAAGTTGTTCCAATCGAAAGATGTAGTCTTGCGTCGCATGGTGTATTTGGGCATTAAGGAACTATCTTCCATTGCTGAGGATGTTATTATTGTTACCAGTTCTTTGACCAAAGATATGACCGGCAAAGAAGATTTATATAGAGCTGCTGCTATTCGGGCTCTTTGCAGTATTACCGATAATACTATGTTGCAGGCGGTTGAACGTTATATGAAACAATGCATTGTTGATAAAAATGCTGCAGTTTCTTGTGCTGCTTTGGTAAGCTCTTTAAGATTGGCTAGTACTGCCGGCGATGTTGTCAAACGTTGGGCTAATGAAGCTCAAGAAGCTTTAAATAGCGATAATATTATGGTGCAATATCATGCTTTGGGCTTATTGTATCATATTCGTAAATCGGATCGTTTGGCTGTTACCAAATTGGTAAATAAATTGACTCGCAATTCCATGAAGAGTCCTTATGCAGTTTGTATGTTGGTAAGTTTTGGTCATTTATTGCAATATTTGCGAATCAATTGAATTAGATGGTGAAAATAAAATAATAATCTGAAATAATAGTTACATTTTTATTAGTTTAACTTTTAATGACTTTTCTATTTATTTGACAAAATGATGATAAAACAGACAATTTAAATGTCAGCACTGGGCTTTGTTTTTTAGGATTATATAGTGCGTTTCACCATTTAATTCTATATGTATATATTTTTTTGAATAGTTTTAACCTAAAGCTATTAAAAACCATACAATTTTTAACTAATTTCCATCTTCAGATCCGTATTGCTTGCAAACTAATCGAAGAAGAGGATATTTCTGCCGATGAAATGTCTGAATCGCCAATGTTTACTTTCATTGAATCTTGTTTGCGTCACAAAAGTGAAATGGTCATTTATGAAGCAGCCCATGCTATTGTTAATTTAAAGAATACCAATGCTCGTGTTTTATCACCAGCATTCTCTATACTACAACTATTCTGCAGCTCTCCTAAGGCTACTTTACGTTTTGCTGCTGTTCGTACTCTCAACAAAGTAGCAATGACTCATCCAGCAGCTGTTACTACATGTAATTTGGATTTGGAAGGACTTATTGCTGATTCCAATCGTTCAGTGGCTACTCTTGCTATAACAACTTTACTTAAAACTGGTGCCGAATCTTCGGTAGAACGTTTAATGAAACAAATTTCTTCTTTTGTTGCTGAAATCTCGGATGAATTTAAGGTGGTTGTAGTTCAAGCTATCTGTTCATTATGCACAAAATATCCACGTAAACATAGTGTTCTAATGAATTTCCTTAGTGGCATGTTACGCGAAGAAGGTGGTTTGGAATATAAAACTTCTATTGTCGATACTATTATCACCATTATTGAGGAGAATGCTGAAGCTAAAGAATCTGGTTTATCTCATTTGTGTGAATTCATTGAAGATTGTGAACATGTTTCATTAGCTGTTCGCATTTTACATTTACTTGGCAAAGAAGGTCCTTTCGCCGCTCAACCATCTAAATACATTAGATTCATATACAATCGTGTTATTTTGGAAAGTCCTATTGTTAGGGCTGCTGCAGTAACAGCTTTGGCTCAATTTGGTGCCTCTTGCCCACCTTTATTGGGTAATATTTTGGTTCTATTGGGTCGTTGTCAAATGGATCCCGATGATGAAGTACGTGATCGTGCCACTTATTATTTGCATCTTTTGCAAACTGAAAAACCTGAACTTTACAAACATTATATTATTGAACGCGAAACATGTTCATTGGCTTTGTTGGAAAAGGCTTTGGTTGAACATTTGAATGGTGATTGCAATAATAGTTTTGATTTGTCAATTGTGCCCAAAGCCACAGTGGTTAAGGAAGAAATTAAAGATGAAGCTATGTTGGTTTCAAGTGGTAAGTTTTGATTTTATAAGATAGTGTGTACAATACTAATTTGTTTTTCGTTTTAGCTCCACGTGCACCCAAAATCACTAGAGAAGAAGAAAGTGCTGCTAGATTGGCTCAATTGCCTGGTATACAAGCCTTGGGTCCTATTCATCGCACTACACCCGCTATACAACTTACTGAAAGTGAAACTGAATACACGGTTTCTTGTATTAAACATATATTCCCCAATCATGTTGTATTCCAGGTAAGATTATTTTTCATTTGTAGGGTTGTTTTAAATTCATAAATCTATAAAATATTCATAATTCTTTTATAATTTTAACAGTTCGATTGTCTTAACACTCTTTCGGATCAAATTTTGGAAAATGTACGTGTAGAATTAACAATACCCGATGGTTTTATAACGCGAGCTGTAATACCTTGTCCGAAATTGCCATACAATGAGTTACAAACCACTTTTGTTATTGTAGAATTTCCACAGGATGTCGCCAGTTCGGCTGGTAATTTCATTTGAAAACTTTAAATATAAATAAAAATCTTATTAAATATATAAATTTCAGCAACATTTGGAGCTACTTTACGTTTTGTGGTTAAAGATTGTGATCCCAATACAGGTGAACCAGATTCCGATGAAGGTTATGATGACGAATACATGTTGGAAGATCTAGAAATAACTGTGGCAGATCAAATACAAAAGAATAAAAAGAGTAATTTCCAAGCAGTATGGGATGCAGCCGATAGTGAAGGTAAATGTGCAAAATTAATAATTATTCAATTTATTTAATTATTTTCCTTTTCTCTAGAATGGGTTGAGGCTGAAGATACATATTCTCTGTCTGCTGTTAGTACTTTACAAGAGGCCGTTAATACCATTATAAAGTTCTTAGGCTTAGCACCCGCCAATTTATCGGAAAAAGTACCCGAGGGTGTTGCCACGCATACATTATTGTGTTCAGGTATGTTTTGTAAGAAGTATTAAAGATTTGAGTTCTTTTGAGCCTAATCAATTTTTATTTAATTTCAGGCACTTTTAGGGGCGGTGCAGAAATATTGGTGCGTTCTAAATTAGCTTTAGCAGATGGTGTAACCATGCAATTGACTGTACGTACTACCGAGCCAGATGTTGCTGAATTGGTTACCGCGGCCATAGGATAAAATAAACCATTTCCAGAAACTTCTATACTTCAGAAGTTGTCTATGCTCTACTTATAACAACAAAAAATTATATACACACAATATACGTTATACAAGAAACTCTTTAATTATAAATTTTTATAAAAAAAAAACTTAATGGGTTAAAATTTCTTATGAATATAAATTCAACACAAACCCTCTTCAACTATATATACAGTATAAGTATAATTCAGTTATATATTATTTACCAATCGAATGCAATTCGTATATTTCCCCCCGTTTTATTCCAAACATTCATATTATTTCCAAACAAAAAAAAATTAATTTAATTATTTTCCTTTTTATATAAACGAAAAGAAATTTGTCCTAAAGTAATTATTTTTTGTTTGTTTTGTGTTTACTAGAAGATCATTAAAAATTTAAAACGTTAATACATTAAGCATTTTATTTAGTATTTATAAGTTAATAAATATACAAAAGATTATTAATAAAAATAAACATAAAAAACTGCTCTCAAACAAACAGCAATTTAATCTGATGATTGTTTATTTTATTTTTACAGTATTAATTTATTTTGTCATTGACAATGAAATAAATTCTTTAATATTTAAATTTTATTAAACATTTCACTAGTTTGTCTGGCGGATATTTAAATTTACAAATTTTCTCTTTTGTATAATTACACACAAACGTTACGTTTTGCTTTTTCAAGTAAACAGTGGTTGGAATGTTTAAAAATACACTTAAAATTCAAAAGAAAATAATTAAAACATTGCGCTCTTCATACATTTATCTTTAATTTTTAAGAGGAATTTTCAATAAATTCCCTTTTTTTAAGATAGTTTTCAAGAAATTTGTTTAAAGGAAATTTGGAATAAATTTTCATTTTGGGGAAATTTTCAATACATTTCATTTTTAGGGAAATTTTCAACAAATTTCATTTTTAGGGAAATTTTCAATAAATTTTCTATTTAGAAAAATTTTTAATAAACTTCCTTTTTTAGGGAAATACATTTACATTTTGAATAAATTTCCCTCTAAAAGGAAATTTTCTATAAATTTCCTTTTTTTAGGAAATTTTCTATAAATTTTCTTTTTTAGGAAATTTTCTATAAATTTCCCATTTTAGGAAATTTTCTTTAAATTTCCCATTTTAGGAAATTTACTATAAATTTCCATTTTTTAGGAAATTTTTCTATAAATTTTCTTTTTTTAGGAAATTTTCTATAAATTTCCTTGTTTAGAAAATTTT
>JACGTJ010003849.1:0-11337 GCA_014858695.1 Chrysomya rufifacies | reverse complement strand
TACATACATACATACATGTAAGTAAATGTGTTCTCCTTGATTGTTTACCTTAAAAAAATAAAACATATTTTGCAAATTTTCAATGAAAGTGATGACATTTCACTATTGAAAAACTATGTGCTATTTAAAATTTTTATAATAAAATATTTATTTATCATTTTAACAAAAAAAAAANNNNAAAAAAAAAAAAACAAATATAAATAAATAATATTTTGAATAGTTTAAATGATGTTTGGATATATAATTTTAAAATATACATTGCATCACTTAATTCATGGTCATGTGTGATGGTTTAAAAGTTCAGTTTTAAAATATATGTTTGTGTGTATTTTTTTAGGTTAGTTTTCATAATATTCTATAAAACCACTTAAAATTTCTTTGTTAAAAAATAATAATAAAAGTAAAAAAAAAATATGTTGACAAAACCCATTCATATGATACACTATTATAAAATATCATAAATATACTTATACGCATATACTGATACCATGCAGCGCTGGTTAATCTTAAAAGTTACGAAAATCTTCAATACAATTTGTTAAAATATAATAATGAGGATATTTTCGGGAGCTGTATGCTAATTCTATTATTCATTCAGTTCCGTAGTCATATTCAATAACTTTTAATGATTTGATAGTAGACAATATTTTTTCCAAAAATTTTGTTGTTTCTAGTGTCGATTATGTGTCAACATGTGTTTTGCAGATACGTCGCTACGCTTATATAGTTTGTCATGTAAAAAAGTACACGGGAATTATTCGCAATCTCTGTAAATACAAACATGTTGCTTGTTTACGCTTTTGCCGATAAATTAAACAAGATCAAAACAGTTGTAGTTAACTTAACGAATATTTTTAAACTGCTCTAACGATTTTGGCGGGAAATAAATCTGCAGTTTTTGAACGGTCGGATAAATGATTTTACATGGCGAACATAGGGGTACTGCCAAGCTTAAGTTTTGAGTTTCAACTTTATATTCATAAGAGGGACTGGTCCATAGGGGTCCAAAGTTGAACACCTCGGTTATAAATTTTCTTTAAAACAATCTAGAAGATTTGTTAATAATTTTCTCCAAAACTTCTTTAAATCTCAGCATAGCATTTAAGGAAATTTTGAAGAAAACTCGAAAAACCAAATATGTATCCTTTTTTTACTAATATGCCTCTAATCCTTTGGTAAAATATTGACTGCCTCGATAAGGTATGAGGTATTATAAAAAAATGTAAAAAACATCATTTTTTAGTAAGTTTTAAAACTTTTTTGGAAATTGTAAGGTGTGTTTTAAAAATAATAAGAAAAAGAAACAAATCCAAAAAAAAAATCTATTTGTATGTAAAAGTTCATTCAAAAATATTTATTAACAAAAAGTTTATTGTATTTTAAATAATTTTTTCAAACATTCACATAAAACGTTAAATCAATTTTTCTATAATTTAAACATATTTATATTTTTGGAAAGCAGTTTTATTAAACTCTCTAACGATATATAATATGTTTACCTTAACTTTATCATGTACTAGAATGATAGAACGAATCGAAAGTTTAAATGCATAAATAAGTAATATAATAAAAGAGAAAACACACCTCTATTCCTTGTATAGATATTTGGAATGTCATGGGTTCCAGTTGTTGATTTTCATATTCAATGTGCTTTACTTATTGCTGTGCTGAGGTGATGGTTTCAAAACAAATCGGCCTGCAAAAGTATGACGTTGAAATTACCCAAATGTCTA
Source organism: Chrysomya rufifacies (assembly GCA_014858695.1). NCBI lineage: Eukaryota > Metazoa > Arthropoda > Insecta > Diptera > Calliphoridae > Chrysomya > Chrysomya rufifacies. The sequence continues at coordinate 9,604 of JACGTJ010003849.1, read as the reverse complement.
GAAAGCTGGTTGATGGGATATCGCAGTTAGCATATTTTCTAATTCTTAAGGGAACCACATTTCTATTATTACGATCCGAAAGAGAAAGAGATAAACTATTACATCTCCATTTGCAGATTAATCCCATATCGCAATTACATATCTTATCAGCGGTAACATTGGAAATAATCCTCGATGTCTTCTTATCAGTAATTTCAAGTAGAGAAGGTACATATAAAGCTTTGTTTTTTATATTGTAATGCTGAATACGAAGGTAAATCATCCACTATGATGGCTATGATTCAGTTGTAGCATTAGGGCTAAAGCTTCTTCCTCTGTGAATGTTGTTGATGATGCCGGCGTTGGTAAATTCCTTACAATCCGCTTAAGACGTTTTGGTAATGCTGTTAGAAAAACATTTGCAATTATTAAAGCTTCAAATGGTTGGATTCCTTTCTTAAGGTGGCTATCATAAGCCGATGAACAAAAACGTCGATATTATCATCAAACCAGTCAGAATAACCTTCTTCCAACTGTTTTGCTCACCGTCTTACGCTTTTCCATTTAGTGTCAAAAAAAATAAATAAATAAATAAATAATAATAATAAACAAATTTTTTCACCATTCACTATTTCTCCTTTTTTCCTGCTTATTTTTACTGGATTTCACGAATATGATCTTTTAAGAATTCATATAAAATAGACCATAATTTTATTTTACATTTAATAAAAATAATTTACATTCTGAACTTAAACCTACCTGAGTGTATCTGCGACATAGACCTAGTACTATTATAAAGTTAAGGTTAATTTAAGGTAAACATATTATACATCATTGGAGAGGGAATTAATCTACTTTTCAAAAAATATATAGTAGTATTTAACAATTTAGTAATAAATTATAATGACATAAAATGAGATAAGTTCTTCTTAAGATTAGTATGCTCTCTGTAGGGGATATTAAAATAATAACATATTTTTACTATAAACTAACTCTAAGTTGAAATTTTCAAACAGGTAAGTATGCAATGACAAAATTCGGTTGAAAATATTACGTACACATACAAAGATACATTTGTATACCCAGCAAACCCTTGAATGAAGGAAATATTGCAAGTCTTTCTAAACGCCCTATTTAGTATCATCTAGAAGATTATTGTGTTTTAAAATATATGCTATATGCTTTCCGTCATCGAATAAAATAATTTAACAGTATCTGGATTAAGCAGCAACATAATACATTAACTATTGCTTAAGTATCTTCCCCATGATTGTTTGGAGGATTATTACATTTTTGCTATGATAGAACAGTAAAAGAAAGAAGTTGATTATTTCATGTTACATGAATGAGTAGGTGGTCGCCAAATGTCAGATTGAAGATAATATCAAGTGGATAGAGATATCAGCGTCAGATACCCTAGAGTATAATACAAATTAATAGGCCTATATTTTAAAAGTATCTGTTATATTTGAGGATATACGGAGTGACCTGAAAGCGGTAGCTGGTGCAATCAAATTATCAAAAAAGCTGACACTACTGGAAGTGCCTTCCTTAATTCTTTTCGGAAGTTTCTACTTTGATCATATGATTGGCGACGAATTTCCACTACTCTAAGATTTTTTACCAATTTCTGTAATAGAAAATGTTTGCAGGGTTATAAAATTTTAAAAATATATTCAAACACACACACATACATATTCATATATAAATGCTACTTACAATTTTGTTACAAAACAACAAAATATTTAAAATCTACAAAAGAATGGAATGTCAAATATGTTCCTCTTTACTCAAGGTAAAATTACTACTAAAACAGGAGCTAAACCAAAATATACACTTACACACACACACACACACACACAGAGAGATAAAACAAACTAAATAGATACACTAATACTAACAAAGGCTGAAAGAAATAATATAGAAAAATGAGAGAAAAAAGGTAGGAAAAAATATTATATAGTAAAAAAGTATAAAAACATTTGGAATTTTATATAAACAAATTTTCCTTTTTTATTTTATTTTAAATCTACTCCGATGGAATTTCACTTGTGGTATTGTTTTACCGTTTCATCCTTTTTTTCATTTATACTCTGCTCTGTTCTGTTCTGTTCTGCTCAGCACTCTACTCCACAATACCGTAAAATACCAAGGAGAACAAAAAGAAGATGAAAACTGACTACAAGTTAGAACTCATGACGATGATGATGATGATGATGATGATGANNTGATGATGACGTTGGCGATGGTGATGGTGATGATGATAGAACCAATGATGTTGAAAGGGGTGATGGGGGTTAGACATGTTTAGGCGTATCTAACAAGTTGTTGAAAATTATTTAAAATATAATAATAATTTTTGGTAAATAGAATTTTATACGAAAAAATTCCTGTGAAATGTTTTTGATGTAAATTCTTTCAAACTAACAGCATGTAAAATACATAAATGAATTTATAAATTTTGTTTGTATGTAAAACATAACATTTAACGTATTTGCTGTTGTTGTTCTATACAAATGTTTTATATAAAATTTAAAGTTATCTAAAGAAAAACGACTAATAAAGTTAAGTAAAAAAAATGTATGAACATACTACATAAGTAGATCATGGAATGGAATTATTTATCACATTCATAGAAAATCTTTGAAACATGAAAAATATACTAAAACAAATTATAGAAGAAAACAAAAAACTTAAATTATGTTTGTTGAAAAACTAAACAACACAAATTGTTTTAAAATGTTTAAGTGATTTAGTAATGAATAAACTAGAAAATACGTCAAGTATAAAATAATAAAATATTTACATAAATATTTTGTGTACCCTACAAGTTAGAAGTAACTATCATACATTTGCGAATTATTAATTACAAACCATATATTCGACATTACATTTAATGATTTCAAGTAATTCTTATCAAATAATTATTAGAATGTGTCATATTTTTTAATTTAATCCGTATAATGTTCCAATTTATTATATAATTACTTCATTTATTCAGTCCACTTAATCATGTTTATGATTTCCCTTAATCATGTTATTAATCAATTTGTAGAATGAAACTTTACATCGTGTGACAGACATTTAGGTTTGATTGACTCAATCATCAATTTTATTAGTTATAACTGGACTTCATCCAAGTACGATTCTCTTATACCTTGATGAATAGAAAACCATAGTTACTCCACTTGATATTAGCTGAAAAGGATCGATGAGTGTATTCAAGCGTCAAGACACTTTTAGATTTAAACATATCATCAATTTTATAGGATACAACTTTCATAGGAATCTGGACGATTATTTAACAATATGAAGTGCAAGAATTGTGTAATCGATCCAGATTATATAGTGTTTAATTCGTATTATAGAGATTGAAATTAACGAGTTTTGCATTGTTTTTTTTTTCCTTTCTAATAAAACTTCTTATTTAGTTAAATTATAGTTATTTTTTTTATTTTTATACCCTACACCACCATAGGTGGAGAAGGTATAATGGGTTTGTGCCGATGTATGTTACATAGACAGTTGGCTGGCAGTTCATGTAAACCATTTGCACAAAGATTGGCACAGATTATTATTTTGACTCAAGGACGAAGACTATTCAAAATGGTCATGACCGGTCCATTATTTCTCATAGCCCCCTTACAAATGTTCTTCCGCAATGGGGAAAATTCCTATAACTCTCTTAAATATGAGTATAATTTATTGAAATTTGTTATCAAAACATATTTTTTCAAATTTCAATTGCTCTATTATTTTGCCTAGTCCCCATACCAACAAAAAGACGCATTTTTAAAGATATTTTACTGATTATTATTTAGACCGAAAGAACTAGCCTATTGAAATTGGTCATGATCGGTAAAATTTTTCTTAATATAGTTTACTGTTTATGTTGATCTAAATGTATGATCCAAACTTTATACCAATCGGTCTATTACTTCCCATATAAATGTCGTCCGGAATTTATAATTAGAAGTATTTCACTTGAATCGGTGAAAGAGTTTACATAATAATTCCGTCCTTAAGTGGTGTAGAGTATCATTACTTGTTTATATTCTAAAGTGGTGAAATTTTTTCCATTGTATTTTATTTTATATAAAGCAATCAATTATTTAACCATTTATATACATCTAACGGACTGTGTGTAGGTGTTAGTTTATATTTACAGTATATTGTCAATAAAATGTAGACTCAATTGGCTTAAATTCAATAAAATATTTACTATATTTATTTATAGTATATTCATGAACATACATATATATGAATATACCTCTGAAAATACCTTGCAGTTTCGGTTTTTGAGGTTTTAAACATAATATTTTATAGAATTTTGTACAGATTATAAACAAATGAAAGTATTTTAGTCGTTCAAGTACTGATATATGATACCCTGTGCAAGTCAATTAATTGACTAGTAGTTACAAATTTTAATAGGTTTTGTCTTTGTAACGATCTAGCACAATTTGAAAGATATCTTTCAGATTGCGAACTTTATTTACATATAAACCCTTATTCTGTATGGCGGCTAGGTGAAATAATGGACCAGTCATAACGGTTATGTACAGGCCAATGAATTTCAGTTTTATCTTTGTATAAACATAGTTCTGAAAATGTATATTGTATAAATTATCCAAACCTGTCATGTCTCGAAGACAACATCGATGATATCGTAATGACTGTGCATATCCTTGTTGACGCATAACTGACAAGATTGTTGATCTTTTTTAGAACGAATGCCACCTAAATAATGACAAACTGAAAATGTCGCTCGACATTTCATTACTTAAAATAAAATTAAGATAAATCGAACTCAAGTTTAGTATATTTTACTGCTTAAAATTGACAAATTCGTCAATCACTTGTATTATTAGCGTTTTTTTTTTAGCAATTTTTATCGATGACGCAGAAACTTCTGCATGACACTGTCATCGAATCCCATCATTGACCTGCTGGGTGCATATCCGTACTTTCACTTATATATTCACACATACATACAACTGCTCATTTAACCAGTTTATTGTATTGAATTGAATTGTGATTGCACAAAAGTGTCAACACTAAAATAGCAACGTCATTTTCAACACAATATAAATTTAACTTACGTAAAAAAACGGACCATTGATGTTCAGTTTGTCCAATAAGTTGGTTGTTTTTGATTTCATTTATTATTTCGAAATTAAAGGCAATTCTCATATACATAGATATATTTTAAAATCTAACAATTTTTAAATGTTTGCTCTACAAATAAATAAGTTTAGTGCAAGGAATTATTAAGGTAGTGCTGAAAATATGTGCTATTGCGAAAAAATGTTATTCTATTAGGCTACACCATCTTAATACTTTAGTAAATCGTGGTTTCGCTAAACATTTGGCAGAGTAACCCATTTAGAAACAAACTTATAGGATTTACAAATAAATTTATTTCTTTATTTTTCAAAAGTTCGGTATTTTAACGTTAAACTGATCCATTCTGACATTTCGAAATGCATGCCCGTAATGAACTATAAAGACTAATCTGCAAGATGTTTTATAAGTTTTTTAATATATAAAGTTATAATTAAAACTACATTTAGCAACATTTTATTTCAACCAACTAAAGTGTTTTTGTGACCAATATTTTTCTTTCACTATAGTGATTTTCCCATGATCAGTTGCAATTTATTTGACCATATGCCTTCACTAGCTCAGTAAATAAAAGAGCATTCTAATCATCAGCAAATTCATTGATGCTTATGAACCCTTAGTAGTTCAAATTTTGGTGAAACATTAATGAATTTAACACGAGGTTGTCATAGGAGGAAAGGGATCCAAGAACCTGAATAGCATGAACTTTTAAGATGCATAGTGCCACCATATGAAAATCTGGCACTCCGTATTTCTTTATCATTAGTGATATGGAAGAATACTATTTTAGCGTATTTTTCTCAGTGTTAGACATTCCTAGTTCAGCATTGAATTTTAGTCACTTTTAGGATTTTTATATTTTTTACATGACAAACTTATTTGCAGCATAGTTTCATATCCAATGGATATTGCTAAAAACAGAGAATATATTATTCAACACTTTAAGCTACCTAGTATGTTATGAAGATATTGTAATTTTTGGACAACAATCTAAATATTATGCAGGGAATCCTAATAATATCAAGTCGAGTTAGGACAATTTTGATATTGAAGATATAATTGGTTGCAACTTAAAATTTCCGTGCAAATCGTATATTTTTTAAAACTTTTATAGCTCTCTTGAAAAGGTTAAAAAAATCGAGTTAAGCTATTTTAATAAAAAACCATAGAATGTATATTCTAGGTTCTGTGAGGGTTCTGTGTAAATGTTGTCATTTTCTACCACGGAAGGCTATGTTTATATCTAACAATGATGCAGTTTTGTAAGGGAGAAATAAAAGGTTTGTATGGACGCCTATCGATACGTTTGGAATGGCAATCTTAAATCCACTTATTTTGTATGCCGTGATCGCGGGAAATCCTAGAATTTAAGTTCGATTTTAATAAGTTTTGAATTTTGCTATTGAAATTATTGTAACTCAAATTTAGTATAATTTTTTACAGATTACTTTACTTATTTTTCGAAAAACAAATGTAATTTTAATTGATTTATGTTATAATAATTAGGAATTTTTTAAATCATTTGTTTCTAATGCGAATACCGGGAAAATATAAAAAAAACTTGATTTAAAAATAAGTAAAATAAAATCAAAAGTAATTTTCGGGCAGTCTAATGTAAATATATAGTATAAAAGTAGACAGATTGTGATTGTACTCAGCTCTTGCTAGACAAATAGGAAACCTATAGTATGATACTTCAGTTTGAATCTCGTTTGTATGTATAGATATGCGATTTGTTATTGTTGCTGGTTATTTTTGTTATATTGGTGTGCCAAAAAGACAACAACACACGTACAAACATACATGAAAATGAAATAAAAAGGAAAGAATTGAATTGAATAAAATTGAAACTCAATCAAGTGAATGATTTTCCATCGATAAATCCAGATAACATTCGTAATTTATGGCATAAATAGAATTTGCTTTAAACAGATTTTTACTGTCTATCAATACACATGTATAAACAAGTAAATTTTTATATGTATGTGTGGATTTTTATACATATATTACTTATATATATATTTTAACGCACAGTTCTAGTAACACAAACATAAAATATTTGTTTATCCAGGGGGTGGGGTGGTTGCTGTAGAGGGTGTTTGTTTATCAATATAGTGACACTGAATGTCACTAAATAGTAAATCAATTTGCCGCTAAATTCGATTACAATTGAAAATTTACAAACAAAATGTTCATTTCAATGTTTTTTATATAAATATATTTTATATAAAGTATTTGGAAAAACGTGATTTATTAGAATTTATTATATTGTTTATGGCCCGCATCTGTAGTAAAGTAAACTATAATTTATATATGTTCATGCTGTATATATGTGTACGTATTTAAATTTAAATGAATGTGTCAATAATATACCATTTTATATGTTCACCTATGCTATCGTACTTATATATAGATTTGTAGGTATATGATTTTTTATACCCTCCACCACCAAAGGTGGTGATAGAGGAAATATTAAGTTCGTCCTTCCGCCATCTAAGACCCTACATATTCTTGATCCATATCGCATTCTGTGTCGATTTAACGATATCCATCTAATTAAAACAGGGTCACGTCAAAACTATTTGAACTAAACTAGAACTGAACTGAAGTAGAACTGAACTAGAATTGAACTAGAACTGAACTGGAACTAAAACTAAAACAGAAGTTATACTTAGCAAGAACAAAACTAGAAATAAACCTTAACTGAATTTGAATTTGTAATTGAATAAACATTCAAATTCATATCACAAAATTTTATTTAATATTTTATTTCCACTGTTTTTTTTTTTTCCTTTAGCTCAAGTTTTTCAAATGTCAGCTGGTAATGGGGCACGAAACTATAAACAAAACTATTCGTCTGACGACGTTGCGACCGAACAACATTTAACAAACAAATAGCAACGCCTGGCAACAAACATTAAAATGTTTAACAAAGTAACAAAAACAAACATATTTATTCCACATTTTAACTTACAACAGCACTATCGAACAATAATATGCACAACTAACAAACGAATACAACACAGTCACGGATTCAAGTCAAGATATCGTTGTAAGGAAAAATATCATCCTCCTCATCATCACCAACATCGTGTCGTCAAAGACACACAAAAAAAAAAGAGCAAAACTTAACAACTACATTATTACAACAAGACGCCGGCAAAAAGAACTTTAAACAATATTGAATAAGAAAAAACTTTAATACTGCTAATGGGTGATGCATTTAGAGTAGGAATTTTAAGGTGAAGTGTGAACTAAGGTAAACATTTCCAACAAATTACAATATTCTATTCAAATCTTATAGGAATGTGGTCTTAAAAAGTTGGGCATTGCTTAATTTTGTTGACGAACTAGGTAAACTTACATGAATCACCCATTAGAACTTTGTGGAAGTAAGCGTATGAGTGCCATATGTATTTGTTCAAGGCTTTAACTTTAATATTGGGTGGTATTTCCCCGCTTTCATAATCAAACTAGAAGTAGGTTGCTTTTTTATTTGTCTGACTTTTTAGCTCATTTTCATGTATTTTTTTTTGGCAGGAGTATTACAAGTCATCACTCGTAGCTAACAAATAACATGCTTTAACATCAAACAAAATATTTTATTATAAATTAAATAAAAAAAATATTGAAAAAAATAAGAACAAACAAATGTAATAAAAACTTGAAATCTACAAGAAAAAAAAAAAATATATATAAAAATATAATTTACATGCCCGGCTATAAAATTTTCCGATTGTGTGAATATTCCAGAATGAAATATATAAGTTATGATGACTCGTCGTCATGGTAATAAAATTAATGTAATTTTTAATTAAGATGATAGTTTTGTTTTTTTTTCCTTATGAGACACAAAGGCTGAACAATACAAGGCAGAATATGACCTTTGTAGGTAGTTTAAATTCTTTTTCAAAAATGTATTTGTCATTTTTCATTTACTTGAAAGAAAGGTCAATGAAAATATTTGTTAAGAGCTTATATGATTCATTTGGGGAATGTAAAGACTGTTATCTATTAATTAAAATAATTAATTTGTGTATAGAAACTATTTGACTTTGCCTTTATTTATAAGATTCATAACTTCGATAATAATATCAGTCTGAGAGGTTTTTCCTACTTAAGTTTTCTTTTATGACTATTAATCATTTTAAATCATTTTACATAAAATTAATGTAGAATCTTTCAAAACTTTCAAACGTAATTAATGTTAAACTTTCAATGCAACTTCCAAACAGCTTTTCAACTTGATTACAACTAGATCATTTAGGGAATCTATTCTTTAGCTATTTTTCAAACTTCTTGTTTGTTGTTCTAATATGACTGCTACTCCAAAAAAGCGAGACCGCAATTGCAAAGCAAACCTATACTTGTGACTCGTTGTAAGTATGACTTTAGATTTCCTAAGTTTGGGTTTTAAGCTTTTGTTACCTTTTTTTCTGTCTAGAAGCCTCAAAAATGAACTATAACTAAACTAGAATTGAACTGAAATTGAACTGAACTA
>JACGTJ010003845.1:0-16430 GCA_014858695.1 Chrysomya rufifacies | reverse complement strand
CAATTTCAATACCAAACAAACCTTATATAAGATAAGTATTTGTGCCAAATTTCGTCTACCTAGCTCATTCGGTGCGGCCTCTATTGTGCTTTCAACAGACAGACAGACGGACGGACATCGCTAGATCGACTTAGAATCTTACCAGGACCCAGAATATATATACATGTTGGGGTCTTTTAACATGTTACAAACGGAATGACAAACCCAATATACCTCCATAATTTTTTGATGTTGGGTATAAAAATAGATACCTACCAACTAAATCAACTTGCTTCTTTTATACTCTTACTCTGCGTTAAAATAGTCTTCAGTGTATTTAGCCCTCAAATTCACTTAAATATTTTTCAATGACTCAAATAAAGAAAAATTTCGTAAAAAAATAATAACAAAACTTTTACTTAATTTTTTTATTATTATTGTATAGTTTTGGTTTATTTTAATGTTAATACTTTTAGTTCTTAGTGTTGTATTGTTGTTATTCTTGCTTTTGCAATTAAATTGTTTATATATTCAATCGCTGCAACAACAATACATAAATAAATTATTTATAAACTACAAGCCCCTCTGTTATTATTAGCTTGTTGGGTATTACAAATGTACGAAACATTTCCATCCATCCGCTTAAATAAATATAAACAAACGATCCAAAACGATTGTATGAACAACAAAGAGTTAAGAGAGCTAATAAAGTGCGTCTGTTTGTGTGCTTGTGTGAAAATGAGATCGCATGAAAAAGACCCAATAGGAAAATGTTGGAAATATTGAGATTTGTTCAGAAACATAAGTGATCGGAACCCTAACTGAACTAGGTTAGTTCTATTGCAGTTCCAAACCAGTCCAGATCTAGTTCCGTTGTAGTTCAAGTTCTGTTTAAGTTCAGTTAATTAATTAATTAATTTCTACTATAGTTTCACTTCAGTTTTAGAGTCGTTTTAGTTCAGTTGTACTTCGGTTCCAGTTCAGTTCTAGTTTGGTGGTAGGTTAGTTCAGTTCTGGTACAGTTCAAGTTCAGTTGTAGTTGTTCTAGTTCAGCTTTAGCTCCGTTGTAGTTCAATTCTTGTTCAGTTCTAGTTCAGTTCTAGTTCAGACCTAAAAAATTCCAAAAATTTCCTACTTCACTTTTTTTTTTCAAATTAAGTAGTTTACTTTTTTGCTTACATTATTTCGAAATTAAAAACAAAAAAAAAAAATACTTTCAAAGAGGCCTGAAAGTGCATAGAACTCTAAATTTCAACAAATGTACATAAAATATACATTATAGTACATTTGAAAACTGGACGGACAAAGATATTTAAATATTTATTTGGAAATGACATACATACAAGTACAAACACAACAAGTTGCTGCTGCTATATACCGACATTTAATATAGTAAAATATCTACAACCATAAAAGAATCAAGTCACTTAATGCATAAATGGTTGTTGACAATATCGGTTCGACGACACAAAAACAATGTGGACAGACATTCAAAGGGGAGCGTTACAAACAAACGAACACCAACAATAAAATAACTAACAAAGGGTAAGAGGGTCTTTAAAAAAAATATCAATAACCAGGCAATAATATATATAGAAAAAAAAAACATTGGTGATAAGAAATTTAAGAAAATGTTATGAAAACTAAAAACAGAAATTATAAATAATAAACATGAATAAGATCGTTTCAGAAAACATACAACACTGTTGATATACAAATTCTGTGGAAAAAAACGTAAAAACGCTTTATTTAGCAATGACGTATTTCAACTGTTATGATGGTGATGAAATACACGATCGATTAAAAAGAGAGCAGCCTATAACGCTTAATAGGAATCACTGCACGCGTTTAACGCACGAATGATTTTTGTTTTGTTTAAATAATTTTTAACTCTATTTTTCATTGTATTTTTCGTTTAAGCATTTTCTTTGCTTACGTACGGGTATTATGAAACCCACGATCATTATTTAAAACAAAAAACCCACGCATTTATGATGACTTTGTTCAGCTTATGCTTGTGGTTTGTTTTGAGTTTTGTTCTTATCTGCATTATCAATTCCTTTTTCAACTACTACTACGTGATTTTTATTTTCTCTTATTTCCTAATTACAAATTCCTACTTTTGCTTTCGTCTTTTAAAATGATCATAACACAATGTTGATGATCATGAGCAGTCGTCGTAAGACTGAAATGAATCCTCAAGTTATTGAATTGGGTCCACTTTAAATTTTGTATTTTTATCTGTTTTTTTTTCTTCTTTTTTGAAATTCTCATCAATTTACTTTTCTTTGTAGTGAATTTTATTCCTCCTTTGTTCTGAATGCGTGTTTATTTACAATCTTTTTGGTATATTTTCTTTGGTACCCAAACAGGACAGTTGACAACTGTTTGACATTTGTTTTGTTTACGTGTGGGAATATTTTATTTTGTTTTTGTTTTATGAAAAGATGTCATACATGTCATATTCAAGAAAAAACTCATACTTTCTTGGACTTCTTTTGGATTTATTTAGCATAGAGACCAGCAAACATTTTTATATGTACTATAGCGGAACTAGAATTGAACTAGAACTGAACTAGAACTGAACTAGAACTGAACTAGAACTGAACTTGAACAGAACTAGAACTGAACTGGAACTGAACTAGAAGTGAACTACAACAGAATTAGAACTATTCCATACTATTTCATATCCTTACCTTATCCAACAAATTTATGTGTTAATCGCAATTTTTCTTTCTATTTTAATCCCCAGATTCCTGATGCCTGGGGTACTGTTAAAGTACAAGCCAAGGGTGCCGGTTACGCCATATTACAAATGCATGTACAATACAATGTAGATATTGAAAAGTTCCAAACGAAACCTCCTGTGCCAGCATTTAGTTTAATAACTAGACCCAGATTTGAAGGCAGAAATCAGTCTCACATTTCTTATATATCATGTCAACAGTAAGTTTATTGAAGAGAAAATTTAATTGTTATAAAATATTTAAATTATTTACAATAATTTCAGTTGGATTAACCATCAAGAATCTCAACGTTCGGGTATGGCTGTTTTAGATGTTGCTATACCTACTGGCTATTGGATACAACAACAAAAATTAGATGCTTATGTTTTAAGTAATCGTGTAAGAAATCTACGTAGAGCTAAATATATGAATAATAAAGTTGTTTTCTATTTTGATTTTGTAAGTATTTCGAAAATTTTATATAACGAAGGAATATTAAATGATTTTGATTCTTAATATTCTTTTTCAGCTGGATCAAGAAGATGTTTGTGTTAATTTCACTGTAGAACGTTGGTATCCTGTGGCTAATATGTCTAGATATTTATCGGCACGTGTTTATGATTATTATGCACCAGGTTTGTGTTTGTTTTTTTGTTTTTCTTTTTTTAAATTTTGCAAAAATTTTTAATTTTGTTTATTTTTTACAGAACGTTTTAACGAAACAATAATTGATGCTTTGCCTACATATCTGCTGAATATTTGCGAAGTATGTGGTAGTTCACAATGTCCATACTGTTCAATTTACAATATGGGCTGGCGTGCCTCAATGTCAATGTCATTATTATTCTTTAGTGTGTTCATATATTTAATGCGCAGCCGTACACATGTCATTTTAAATATGCTGCATTTAATGGCAGTTTAGCTTTGCCAAAGCCACAAATAAGCAGTAAAATAGATGATATATGTATTATTTTTTTTATATATAAGTAAAAGTCAAAATCTCTATATAAAAAAAAAAAAACTTAACTCGAATATGCGAAATACTTGCAAATATTTTCCGTCCAATTTGGTTTTTTAACTGAAAAAAATCTTTTTATATAAAATTCATAATTTTAGTAATTTATTTTTAAGATTTTTTTTTTTAATATTAATCTCAGAAGTGTACAAAAACAAAATAAGAGAAATGTTTCTTTTAAATATTAAATAATCTTAACAAAATCTTTTAGAAAACAAGCTTTACATTTATTACACAATTAACAAAATAATTTGAAAATTATATTTCTTAAAAAAACATAACACTTCAAGTGTTTTGTTTTTATATTTAAAAAACATTAATTAATTTAAAAAATTTGTCTCAAAAATATCATTATTATATTCGAATATATCAAAACAATCTTAAAGTGTCTTATTACTGAATATTGAATATCAAACAAAAATAAATGCCTTAGATTTTAGAAATCTTATCAAATAAAATATTTTATAAATAATTCCATTTGTTATAAAAAATCAAACGATAAACTTATTTTTTTGTCTATTAATTTCATTTTTTAAGAATTTTCTCTGTTAGTTTTCTTTAAACATTTAACATTTAATTCTTTCTTTTTTTAATAGAAATTTTAGTTTTTAAGTTTAAAAAAAAAAAAAAAAACCCAACCGAAAGAGTTTACAACACAATGTAGTAAAAATAATTAACAAATAAACTCTAGTTTTGTAATCTCCCTTTTTTATAATTAGTAGTTTTTTACATAATTAATAATAATTGAATTGTAATCCGTCCTCTTTTTTATATAAATATATATATTTATGTATACATACGAACATTTTTTATGTTTATAAGAAATTTAATAAAAAATTGTAATAAAAATGATTTATATAAAAATATTTTAATTAGTAAATGAGTTTTTATTAAAACAAAAAACATTCAATTAACTGTTTGGATTGGTGGAGACCATTTAAACTCAATTATTACTGGAGGAGAACCATTAAACTCAAGATACTGAAGATCCATATATTCCAGCTTCCTAATATGAAGATATAGGTCGACTTGGGATCAAAGTCATTATTGGTGGAGACCATTATTAAAACTCGATTTATTAAGGACGTGTTTGAATCTTTCTATATGATTATATAGGTCGCGATTGATCTGAGGCCTCCGTGTGATAACCTGGCAATATGTGCGCACAATAAAAAAAATAAAACTGATAAATCACGTATTGTTAAAAAATACATTTACCTCTAAAATATCGATAGCCAATCTGTTATTTTTTATGTATTGGAATTTACAAGAATAAATTTTACTTGTAATATTCGTAAATTTTGATAAATCCTACTTAGCTCTATGTTTCCGTTCTCATTAACTGTATTTTAGGTAAAAAAAAATAAATTTTTTGTTGTTGGTTTTGGTTACTTAGCACTCTTCTAAGAATTATTTTACATGTGTTGAGTATATAACGCCATCACGAATTATAGCCAGCTAAGCTGACTTATGCACCAAAATCAAAGGAATGAATTTAAATCTGGAATGTGGTATTCCTCATAGTCTTACACCGATATAATGGAAACAGTTATTGCATATTACCTATATTCTTAAGGTAAAAGCTTTCGATTAGCTGATTTCGACACAACATTTTTTGATAACCGAATTTTTTGACATTTTAAATGCATATAATTAGTTTGCTGGGAAATTACTTTGTTTACCTATCGTACAAATACAAATCATAATAACAATATTACACTGAACGTACCCTATAAAAAATAATATAAATTATTTGTATTGATGAAAATAATTTAATATAGTGTAAAGAAATTTACAATTGTAAAAAATTAAAAAAAAGTAAGAAATCATGGAAAATATAACAGAAACTATGCCATCTTCGATTGGTTACGTTAAATGTGGTGAAATTCTTAGATCCCAGAAAAGTTTACATGATCCATACATTCTACGATGTATACAATGTAAGGAAATATATCTGCTCTTAGAATCATTCACATTCCATCTAAATGATGCTTGTAAAAAATCAGTGGAAGCCAAAAGAAATTTTCAAGAACAAATGGATTGTTGTTTAAACGAAAATGCTGTGGTTGACGAAGCATTGGAAAGTGATGTTGAACCGGCCGTGAAATATGACAGTATTAGTGCTAAAATGGTAATTATTTTCCGATTCAGGCACAAGTATCCATTAAAAGATTTTAACGAGTATATTTCTCTTTGACAATATAAAATCGTTTAATCGTAGTTCGTAACGTACACTCTTTTGGCAAAAAACGCACTATTTTCGCAAAGTCTCTGAGTCTTAAGCAGTAGGCAATTTAATATGGTTTTCATTCAAAGGTCTTTTGAAAGTTATTGACATTTTGGTGCAATGGATATTTTTGGATTGTGAGACAGAGGATCATGTTATATGTTGAAAGTTTCTGATTGTCAATCACTCGGGAATGGCCAGAATTATTTTCTGTGTAGAATTTCTCAAGGCTTTGTTAGGGCATCTATCACCATACCTGATGACAATATAAAATATTTATAGTAGACCTGCCGACAGCAGAGGATAATGCTCATATTAATGTGTTGAAATTAAATACGTCACGTTTAAAAGATCCAAATTTAATATGGAATTGCTGCAAGGAAAGTTATATATCTAGTTAGAGTTCATCATGATTTTGAAGAAACATTACGAAATTGGAAGGGTCTGACAGTATTCCAGCTGAATTTCTAAAATATAGTTTGTTCATGTGCCAGAAAAGCGTTAACCAACTATAGCCACCCTAATCCAAAGATGGCCTTGCCATTAATATCCAAAAAAACGGGATTTGTCAATCTGAAAAATTGAAGAGGAATAAGTGAACTTAATAGTCAAGTACACTGCGTCTATTGTATTGAACAGAATGTACCTCATCGTAGGTACTATTCTACGTAAAGAAAAGGCTGGTTTCGAACAATGGACCATGACAGAAAAACTCCATGATTTCGATTGTGACGATGATCCGTGTATAATGGCCAAGTTGAGAAGATTATCGATAAGTAGCTTGAATGTAAGCTTAAAAATTAATTATGGAAAAAATAATTAGATGCGATCGGAAATTAAAATACACTTACAGTGTATGATAACATTATTGGGTATGTGATCTTGACTGTAAAATATCTAGATTTGAATCCGATGCACTGAGAGAACTTGAAACCCGCACCCCCTTTGGAGAGAAATCATAGCTATTTAAATGACCGAAATAGATCGGGAGAACTTGTTTGCGCTTTAGGTTTCTCGTGAAGTCCCAGGCAAAATATAATGAAGAATTTGCTAATTGTTCAAAATTTTAAAATTCTAAAAAAATAGAATATACACATTTTTTCTTTTGTTTAAGTTAATATCTGTAATATAACATTTTGTTTTTATACAATAGGAAGATCCTCTAATTGTTGTCAAAAATGAAAATGATGTTGAGAAATCATTGATTAAGCTCGAGCCTGATAACTTGGAAGAAACTAAAAACATTTTGCCTGAAAGTTCCACAAACACTGAGTGCACAGAATATATAATTGAAGAGAATGATAATTTTGATGAGAAAAGCGAAAGTTCTGACAACAGTCAAGATGAAGGGGACTCAGAAGAATTTTACACCGAAGAACAGGAAAGAATTGAGGTAAGTAAACTATACAATATAAATATTTATATGTGGATTTAATTATAATGTATTATGATTATAACAAAAGTTTTGAATATATTAGCAATTAAGTATTTTTTTCAATATTTTATATACTCATTACAACATAGTAATTTAAATAAATCAATAAAAATTTTAATTAATATTTAGGCTACAACGAAACCATCTAATAACAATGTTGTGTCATCATCATCTTTTGTTAGTAATTTTATGAAATCCGAAGCAAATGTAAGCATTTTAATTTCCGCCTTTAAAGATCAACCACAATTATGGAACAAAACTTTACCATACTTTGGAAATAAATTAAAAAGACGAGAATTTATGTTAAATATTGCTCAAGAACTGAATACGAATCATAATATTAATATAAATGGAAGTCAAGTGTCAGCTGTTATTGTACATTTATATCGTAAATTTCAGGATGATTTACATCGTAGTCAAGATAAAGATGAAAGTAAAAAACAAAGTTATATTAGACCCTGGTATCTGACACAATTAAATTTCATAAAACCGTATTTGGAAAACTTTTCATTGGAAATTTTGGGTCCTAATCAGCCAACATTGTTGCCAGATCAAATTATTAAGATTTTAGAAATTTATAAAAATTTACCACACCTCTGGAATTCAAATTTAATTGAAAACCATTGTAAAAATAAACGACACGAAAGTATACGAGAAATGTTAAAACAACTAGAAACTAACTTGAATTTAAAAGTTAATGAAAACGTTTTAGAACAATATTTACGTACAATACACAATAACTTTTCCAGAGAAAAACGGCGTTTATTGCATAATGACAAGAAAACAAATAAAACGGATAAACTTGATAATACTAACAATGATTATTATCAACATCTAATGTTTCTATATGATCATGTTGCTCCTTTGAAATGTTCTGTATGTGCAGCAGAATCTATAAGTCCTTTACATTTTAAGATGCATACATCTACACATGATGGCTCAATGCCATTTACTTGTTCCCAGTGTAATAAAACCTTTAAAAGGGTCAATGTCTATACAAGTCATGCTAAGCGTCACTTTGAAGATCTTAATTATATTTGTAAGGAATGTGGCAAGAAATTTATTAATTATACCAATTTAAGATTACATATGCGCATACATACTGGTGATAAACCTTATTGTTGCGAAATGTGTGGCGATTCATTCCGTTTTTTACAAACATTATCCAATCATCGTAGACGTCATGAAAAACGTTATTTACACACGTGTAAGATTTGCTCTCAAGGATTTTATTCGAAAATGCGTCATGATGATCATATGAACTCGCATATGAATATACGTTCACATATATGTGATATATGTAATAAAGCTTTTATTACAAAAAGAGCTTTAAAACAACATAAAGTTGTTCATGAAGATGTTCGTAATTATTCCTGTAAGTTGTGCGGAAAAACGTTTAAACATAAAACTGGAGTTAATCAGCATATGAAAACACATGATATAGCAACTACTGAAGATAGGAGTGGTGTTTAGGTTTCGATTAATTTCTATTCTATACAGTTATTTTTAATTTATTTGTATATATTAGTTATATAGAATTTTACTTTATGTATATAAAAAAATAATAATGTTATGTGAATGACTTCTTCGAATTATAATTAATAAAACATAATTAAAATTGATTTAAAGTCTTTGGATGTATTTTGGAAGTCTTTTAAATGTTGGTGTTTTAGAAGTATGACATAAAATCAATATAAATAATAAAATAAGTAGTAGTGCTTTAGTAGTGAAAATCTCTCATTTTGAGAGAATGCTTGTATG
Organism: Chrysomya rufifacies; assembly: GCA_014858695.1. Lineage (NCBI taxonomy): Eukaryota > Metazoa > Arthropoda > Insecta > Diptera > Calliphoridae > Chrysomya > Chrysomya rufifacies. The sequence goes on along the minus strand of JACGTJ010003845.1, from coordinate 7,287 downwards.
GGGGTTAGTTAAAAAAAAAAATAATCGATTAGAATGGGATTTGGACATAAGTTTAGATCTGCATATAAAATGAATTGTATTTAGGTTTAAGAGAGTTTTAGGCATTATTGCCCATTCCGGGAGGACATTTTTATGGAGACTATGAGAAACAATGGATTCATCATTACCAATTTCAATAGGCTTCCTGTACTTTGCGGATTGTACAATAGGTTTTCAATGGCCAGTGACCCGTACGAACGGACATTGTTAAATCGACTAAGAAGGTGATTCTAAGCCGAATGGTGGGTGTTCGGGTATTTTTTTCTATATGTTAAATACATCCGAACAAAGGGATTATACATTTCCCACCTATGGCGGTGTAGGGTATAAAAATACACTTTGCTTAAAGTGATAGGGTCTATATTTTTCATAGTTAAGTGAAGTGAATCATAGTTAAAAAAAATATGCATGTCCGTCGGTTAGTATGTCGTTTATTAAGGCCCCCGATCATATAGTTGTACAATAGGAATATCATATCATTCCTTTATATTGAATCCATTCATAAATGGCCAAGATATCTTCAAAAAGCCGCCAATTTAAAATATTTCAATATGTTTCGACTATACCCAAGACTTAATTTTTTAAATGAAGTGTATATAAGATTCATCTGACCAAATATAACGTTCTATCTTTTTTTAATTAAAAATCTTTATTTAAAAGATATAAATAAACTAACTAAATCAAATATTTAATTTATAAATAAATTGTTTTATTGCAAAGCTGTAGATAACTTTTGTTTTTCCAGCCAAGCATCCAAGTCTCTTATATTGATACCATGTACTTTTGTTATATGACGACATAAACCACGATAATGTGCATAATCTTTGCCACATGCTTTGCATATAAACTTTTCTCCTGTATGAACATTTTTATGTTGATTTAATAGGTTGGCATTTGTAAAGGCTTTACCACATACATCACACACTTGATCTCGTATATTCGAGTGAGTTTTCTTGTGATCATGTAAATTTCTGGGATATGCAAAATGATGACCACATATATCACAAACATGTCGTCGTTCGGCGGGATTACTTTGTTTATGTTCCTTACGGTGTTGTTTTGCGTCTTGTATAGTGGGAAATGTTATTTTACATATTTGACAATTGTATTGGGCCAATGAAGCGCTCGATGGTTGTTGACCAGATTCATGTACTCTAACATAATGTTTTCGTAAGCTACGTGGGTTTGAATAAATATTATCACAGAGGGCACATATACATTTAGTTTTGTTGTGGGTCTGTAGGTGTTGTCTTAATAAACCGCGATGTGTAAAGCCTTTACCACACTCAGTGCAAACATGATCACGTATGTTGTTGTGATTTTTCATGTGATTTGTTAACTGATGTTGAGTATAGAAACTATCGGCACAAAGCTCACATACATAAGGTTTAGAGCCATGTTTTATAGCATGTCGATGCCATTCCTTTTTGCTAGGAAATGATTTATCACAGGTGTCACATTTAAAAGGACACTCTTTTGTGTGTCGTCTTAAATGGCAAACATATTCCTTTTTGTGTGTTAATTCACGTGGACATACCATACATTTAAAAGGTTTCGTACCATCATGTCGAGATATATGAAATTTAAAGGCATAAATATCATTAAAGATTTTGGGACAATAATTACATTGAAATGGCCCAACATGTGGTAAAAGAAATTGTATTTCTTTGAAAAATTTATTTTTAGACTCATATTCGTCATTTGGATTATTAGCAGCATGTTTCATTTTATTAGCATTCTCTTCTTTAGCCATTTCTAATATTTCTTCTATTGTATTTTGCATTATATCGGTATTAATATCATTTAATTTAGACACTTCGATGAAATTATTTGTCATTTTCGTTAACATTTCTTGTTTATTTATAACCGATGTATGATAAATGTTATTTTCATTCCAAAAACATTCATTCTCTTTGAATAATTTTAACAATGCAAGAAATTGATTATCGTTTAGTTGTTGACACAAACCAGTTCGCTATATAATATAAATTAAGAGATAAATTGTTTTTTTAATAAAACACTTAAATTAAAAACTTCAAATTACATAAAGAAATAGAAAATCTGCTAAAACTTAATATTGAAATACGGAGTTTGATAGCCGGCTAAAATAAGGTCTAGTAAATTCTGGTTCAGTCTTATATTAATTCCTGATCTATTCATGTTTAGTTCTATTAAAGCTTTACTTCAATTCTTGTTCATTTTAGTAACTATAATTTGAATTGAATCCAATTCTTACTCTGCTCGTTTTCAGTTTTAACTAAGATCAAATTTTTCAAATCTAATTCGAGTTCAGTTCTAGCAAATTTTTTTCATTTTCATTTCAGTTCTAGTATCTAAAGCATTATATGCTTAAGTTCTATAAAAAAGACTATATAGAAAATATTAATTTATTTCCTTACCACTTTATTGTCTTTAGAATGTGGCTCCAAAAATGTTAACAAATCATAGAACCAAACTGGTTTATATGATTCTCCCTTATCTCTTAATCTCATCTGATGTATAAATCGTAGTTTAAGACGTTTTATTACACGTTCTATTTGTGGCAAAGTAGCATTGATATTAAATTTTTCATTAATTTCTTTTAAAATCATTGCCAAAGCTTTTTGTTTCTCTGGAGAATTTCTTTTCATGGTTTTATAAGTGTTATCCCACAGCAATGTTTGCTTTTGATACGAACTTATAATAGTTTTAATAAATTCATGATTTTTAGTGAAACGTTTAAGATTGGTATTTATATTATCTGCATCATCTTCTTTATCATGCAAATTACCAGCGTCGTCTTCATGCTCGTCATCATCATCATATTCTTCATTTAGATATTCACCAGTATTTTCATCAATTTCTTCATCTGTGCTTAATTTATCTGGCTGCAAAAGTTTATTTTTATATTGATATTGTTATTAAATTTTATATTATTTCTTTTAATTACCTCATAATCCTCATCACTGCTGTTATCCTTATCATATTCCTGTTGTTTAATGCTGAATATTATTTTCGTATGACTATTATTTCCACTATTTATATCGTCGTCTAGCATTATGTTTTTATTGTCTTCCTCATTACTTCCTGCATCTTCCATTTTAACAGCCATTGATGGTAAAAGGTCATTGTAATCGTAGTGGCTCTCATCCAAAGGGTCCTATAATTAAATATGGTTGCATATTTATAATTCTTCAATAGCTCTAAAAAAAGTAATCGCTTTTCAATTAGCTATTTGGATTTTTTACATACAAATTAGCTTACAAAAAGTGTTGGAAAAAATATATACTGTGTTTACTTTTAAGTTTTTAAATGCAAATCAAAAATTTGTTTCTTTTTTTAATATTACATTTTCACAATCCCTTGTAGAATTCTGCTCCTGTGAATTAACCTCTTTTTGTGTATCATTAATAGTATCAATATTTGTTGAATTTTCTCCATCAAAATCTTCTTTATAATAATTCGTGTAAATATCATCTACTATTTGATGAACATTATCCAGATGTTGTAAAAAGGTATCTAATTGCCATGATATATCTTTACAATAAATACATGATACAAAAGTATATTGTTTATCACTTATTTTCGGAGATCTATATACTTCGCCACATTTTTTAAATCTATCAAGTGATGAAAATCCCTGTTTAAAATCTAAATTCATTTTATTGCACTAATTATTAATTAAAATATAAAACTTTTGCATTTATTTTACGACCTTAAGAAACTAATGTTTACGTCTGAAAACCATAACAAATTTTAACATCTCTGTTTATAAGTAAAAATCATGGCACAAATACATCGACTACGATTGTACGTGATGCCCATGGCACAAATGAGAAGATATGGTTAACTCAACAGCTGATTGTTATTCTTATACTAACGAAATGTTAATTTACGTTTAGATAAAATTAACTATTACGGGAATGTGAAAACTGCATAATAAAAAAAAGTTTGATAAAGCGGCAGTTTCTCCCGCTTTGAATTAATCCTTTCTCCACCATGGTGATGCAACAATTAACTGATATTTAAAATGCACAGTTTTGTTTTTTGACGGCCAAATCTAAGGCAGAATCGGGACATTAAATAAGGGGCGATAAATTCTATTAAGTTTTTGGGGTTCCACCACCTTATTAGTTGCGCCATAACCATGAATATTACTTATAAAAATTTAGTTGTGAATTATGGAGGCGCCATATTTTATGCAACTTTGTAGTCTGTTTTCTTTTTTTGTTTACAAACAAAAGTTTTATAACTGCAGCATAAACAAACTTTCACCTCAGTTAAAATTTTACATAAAAAAGCTAACAATTTATTTTTTTTATTAAAAAAGAATGACAACATTCCACAGATCTTTACAATTTAATAATCAAAGTGATTTAAATAGAAAATGTGGAGAAATAACATTTTGCATTCAAGTTGACAAAAGAGTTTATGCTCTAAATTGTATATACTGTTCACAAATTTTCTTGCAATGGGATCTTTTTATTCATCATATGGAGCAGGAACATGATGGACAACTAAATATGCACTCTGCTTTGCATATAGAGGATGATTTGCGTGATGAAGACTCAGAAAAATCAGAAAGAAACACCAGCTCTATGTTTAACAAGGTGACTATTAGAGAATTCGTAATGGTTATTAATTCATTTCCTATATAAATGTAATATTTACTGTAATTTTAGCATAATGAATCAGATAGTTTTTCATATAATGATCCTTTGGAAGATGAAAATTCAATTAATTCCATATCATTTGAAAAATCTATAAAACTAGAAAAAGAAGATAGTGCGACAAATCTGTCAATAAACGATAAAATGAATGCCATAGAGAAGGATATTGATAAAAATAATGATTTGGTAAGTTTAATGCAAAATTATTGCTATTTATTTTTATATACAAACATAACTATTGATCTGTTCGGCTAACAATCCGTGATATTAACGATTTTGCGTTTGTTGAATATTTTCTGTTCTAAAATAACGGAAACACATCATATATAAACTAATCGTTATTGCTAAACTCATAAATAGTATTGCCTAATTGAATGTAAATCTATAATGTTCCGAAATGTTCCTCTTCGCCATATAATACTCTATAAGAGGGTAACATAAAGGTATAAGTAAAATCAAAACCATTTATTAGCTTCTTCTAATATACAATTCGCGATACAAGTTTACATTTTCCATTATCCATAATAATTAAGGTAATAAATATAATTATTATCTTATTTAGTCGTTACATATATAGTAATATTATTTGTTTATAAAAGTGCTAAGTATTACTTAAAGTAAATATGTGTGATAAATTGTTTGACAAATCAGTTCTACTTGCATTTTATCATTACATTCTAACATTTAGAAAATTCATTAAGCATTGGAAAATAACCGTTCTTCAGGAAAATGCAGGCGAATGAAATTACCTTCAATTTATAATGTGTAAGGTACATTTTTAAATAATAAAATATTAATAAAACATTTTGCAGATTCGCACGCATTTTGAAATGTCAGATAGATTAAATTACGATATATACTCTGTGTCCGGGTAAATTGTTAGGTCGTTCTAGCTATGAACGTTTGTCTGTATTTTTTTTAAGTATAATGAATTTGAATAAATTTGATATTAGATGAGATTAAGTGAGGGAAGGGCGATGTTCCTTAAAGTAATATCTTCACTTGGAGATTAATAGATGATAATTGTGATCCCCTCAAAAAATTAAATAATTATAAAAAAATGGAGAAATATAGAAAAAATTAAAGATTAGGAAAGAAATTTTTAGTTTGATATTATGAATGTTTATGAAAGATTACAGTTACTAATAATTTAACAGAATTATATGAAAATTTTTAATAATTTCTTTAAATCTTCCTGCAAATAAAAATTGGACGTGAACCTGTTGATAGTGTGCCTCAAACATAATCGTATTTGTTTAATTTTGTTAACGATAAGCAATTAATTGTGATTTTTTCTTAATATTGAATTTATAGTTTAAAAATGTACCCGGAGGGCATGAACATAAATTTCTTTACGTTTCTGTGAAAATGTATTCATTAAATTTAGGACTTTTTCTATATTAAGATCAAAATATTTATTTTATGTAGATAAAGTAAACTTTGGAATACAATTTAAGCAGTGACTGTATTAAATTGCACCACAAATTTAGCATTTAAAAACGTTAACAAATTGAAAAACCTGGACACATTCGGTGTACACACGAAAGTACACTGTATTTTAAAAAGAAAGAATCAATAAAAATAATAATTTTTAGATGTTTTAGAAAGATCATTTAACTTAACAAAAAAACAAAAATGAAATGGATTTGTAAAGATATTTGTTGAAATTTGTTGAACCACAGTTTAAAGTAAAATTAATATGATTCAAACAAAACAATAGCGCTTTTCCAATACTACAAGTTTTAATTGAAGATTAACGGAATAAAAACAAAATAGATGTATAAATATTTTGTTTTTCTTTAAATTCTAAAACTTAACACGTACTGCAATGGTGCTAATATAGATTTAATTTGTAAATATATTCCATAATATTGACAAATTAACAAAGTGATGAAAAGGTGATATTTTTATATTAATAATTTTAATATCATAGATGGCTTTAAATAATACCCAGTTCCAGTGCAATTTTGAAAACCAAGGCATAGAATTCGCTATTAAAAAAGGTAATAACAATTTTTTATTTTAATTATATATTAAACAATTTAATAATATAATTCAATATAAACAGATATAGAACAAATCAAAGAAAAATTAAAAGCAAACGACAGATTTATACAACAGTTATTCACAGAAATTCGTTTAATAAAACATAAAGACATAACGGATATTTCAACTACAACAAAATTATTACCAAAATTACCTTTTGAAAATAAAGAAGCATTTTTGATATTTGAAAAAATGATACAAGAATCAGAGGAAAATTTTTCTAATTTGGTAAAAGAGTTGAAAGTACGAGTAAATGGAAATTCGGTAAAATTTATAAAAAATTGTTGGCGTTTATTGATTAGGGACGAAGTAGCAAAAGAGTTCTGTTGGCAAGGCTCTAAAGAAAAAACGGAAATAAAAAATTTTTCAACAATGTTAGCTATAAAATGTAAGTTTATATTATAGATTTTGTTTTTATGAAAAAAGTTGTTTAATGAAATAATTTTATGTTATTTTCAGTGGCATATGCTCAAAAATTTACGGATCATAATACTACAGAATTTGAAAGGGTTGTTATTATGCATTTCCAACAGGCGAAAAATCGTTGTGAAAA
>JACGTJ010003844.1:15181-25786 GCA_014858695.1 Chrysomya rufifacies | reverse complement strand
AAAAAATAGAAATAGAATTTGAAGAAATTATTTAAAAACAAAAAAAAATTAAAAAAATGATTTTTATGAAATTTTCTTTGTCTTAACTAAAAGATATTATTTAACTAAAAGATATTATTTGGTTTGATTCATAAATTTTTATTACCAGTTTGCTTTTTTTCTTACGATTTATCTTGGAACTACCTAATTTCTGATAATATTTACCCTTAGTAACTAGAAATATAGTTTGTTTTAGTTACTAATAGGAAATTGCACATAATTGATCAAGTATCTCTACTTCCTACTTATCACCTGCTCCTATTATATGTCGGCGGAGTATTAAAAATAAAATTTCAGTTTTTAATTTTCCAATTAAAAGAAATAATTTCACGAAATAAAAAATAAGTAATTATAATATTTATTTAACTATCTATCTATCTATCTATCTATTTATCTATCAATCTATTTGTTTATATATTTTTAACGCTTTTGGTTTTAATTGTGTTTTTACTTTTCAAACTATCTCGTATTAACAGTTCTTCTAAGTGTCTATCATATGTTTAATAACGTCATCAATCTCTTTAACAATTAATAACAAAAAATTTTATAAAATTAATAAAATCTATATAGACGCTCACACACGTACTGCTGACGTATACGTTTTAATTTTATAAAAATTATAATGCAAAAAAATTAAATTATCAAATACTATATTTAACAATTTTATAAATGATAATGTTTCTTTTATTATTCATTAGTTATTAATTAGTAAATTTTAACAAAACAAACAATGCCGGTCTAAATTAAAACAAATCTAGAAAAAGCCAACTCATACTCACTCTCTTTAATAGTTAACTGGTAAAAATACCTTAGTTTGTGAGTTTATGTTTGCAAAGAGATGTGTTTGAGCATTTTAAAATGCGTATACTCACTCACGCACTATTTATCTGGTAAATAACAATAATGTTATTGTTGTATACAAATTGTTGTTGATCTTTGTTTGAACAATGGGAACAACATTAGAGTTCATTAAACTCTCTATGAAAATTAAATGCTAGACAGTTTGCCAATTTGTTTTTTCTTTACGTAGAAATCTCCCACCATAAAATGGTAGATTTTGAATACCCGCCCCAAAAAAAGAGAGCATTTTGAGTTTGTCTTTTAAAATGTAACAGTTTTTTCAAGTTAGTTAATGAATGATTCATTAGTGATGAAATGGGGTAGCGTATAATATATTCGTCTCATATTTAAAGCGTATGATTGATGTGTTCAACATGATTACGCACTTTTTCAAATAGTGTGTGAAATATTTTAGCAAAATTTGTTATTATGCTTAAACGAATTTTGCAAAATAAAAAAAAAAAAAAAAATTGTTGTAATAGATTTTTTTGTTGTTTGATTTTTGCACAAAAGATAGCTATTAATAATGTGCGTTCATTGAACTTTTCAAGGTAAACAAATAAATTAGATTTTTTATGTTTGCGGAGATCTATGAGTAAAAGTGCGTAAAATTATGTGAAGCAAAAAGGCATGCGAAAAAATTTGTGTTTTGGCAAATTTTTATTTGCAATTTTTTTGCGTAAGTTCTCTTTTTGTATGTATTTTCAGTTTTAGTTTGTTTACAGTTAAGTTCACTCACCCTTAGAAGAAGCGGATACTTAATGATATAATTTTAATGTTTTATTTTCTAGTAATTTCAATTATTTTATGAATTTTGTTGTAATATTTGACTAATTTTATGTTGTTTTCTTTTAATTTTTTTAGAAATGGCGGAAGGCAATGGCGAACTGGTAGATGACATCAATCAAAAACCAGAAGATCGCGGCGATGGCGAAAGAACAGAAGATTATCCAAAACTCTTGGAATATGGCTTAGATAAAAAAGTAAGTTTTAAAATAAATACTAAGTTTTAAATTTCTTTTAAAAATCATTTTTTAAACAATGGAAAAGGAGTAAAATTTTTCCTTAAAAAAATATTTACACAAAAAAAAAAAAAAANNAAAAAAAAACATTCTCAAAAAAAAAAATAAATTTTCTCAAAATTTTAATTTTATACAAAACTGATTTTCATTTCTATAGATTTTTTTAAACAGAAATTCTTACATTTTTTCAAATTCATTTTTCTCATTTTCAGGTTGCCGGTAAACTAGATGATATATACAAAACAGGAAAACTCGCCCACGTAGAATTAGATGAACGCGCACTGGATGCGCTTAAAGAGTTTCCGGTTGATGGTGCCTTGAATGTATTAAGTCAGTTCCTGGAATCAAATTTGGAACATGTATCGAATAAATCTGCGTATTTATGTGGTGTCATGAAAACCTATCGACAAAAAAGTCGAGCCAGTCAACAAGGTGTACCAACACCAGCAACCACAGTCCAAGTTAAAGGACCAGATGAGGAGAAAATCAAAAAAATACTAGAACGTACCGGTTACACTTTAGATGTGACCACGGGTAATTATTTTACAACAAAATCATGTTATTGAAATAAAACTTACATATTTTGTTTGTTTTGTGTTTTATAATTACATAACTTAGGCCAGCGCAAATATGGTGGACCACCTCCTAATTGGGATGGTCCGGTACCGGGTAATGGTTGCGAGGTATTTTGTGGGAAAATACCTAAAGATATGTTTGAAGATGAATTAATACCCCTGTTTGAAAATTGTGGCACCATTTGGGATTTACGATTAATGATGGATCCTATGACTGGTACAAATCGTGGTTATGCATTTGTTACTTTTACCACAAGAGAAGCTGCCTCTAATGCCGTCAAACAGGTATTTATTTTAGATTTAATTTTGCATTGATAATTGTTTTTTTTTTTTAATTTGTTTTCTAAGCTTTAATACTTTATGTTTTATTATTGAAATGTATAAAAACAAATTAAAAACTAATTGATATTTTAGGTTAACAAAAAAATACAAATTTACGACAGTGTAATTATAAATTTGGCTTTTCAAAATAATCTTTAAAAAAAACAAACAAACAAAATATCTTCTAGGCTTTTTTCAATAGGCGAACGATTTGTTTTTTTTTTTTTTAACTTATTAGTGAAAATGCCTGGTTAAAGGCTTCACTTATGTAATTTTATTAGTTTCCAAGCTTGTTTTTTTATATCAATTTTTGCTTAACTTCTTTTACCACAATTTGTTAATGTTCTTCTTAGTATATAAATTTTATAAGTATCACTTTTAAGCTGTATTTAAAGTTATATATTTGCTGTAAACTTTTTTTTTAAACTTTAGTTTTATGGTATTTTTTAGAAACTTTTTTTGACTTTGCCTTTTTGCATGAGTTTTTTTTTAGAAATGAATTATAAACCAAAAAAAAATATTTGAAAACACTTAAGAAAGTTTTTCCAAAGTAGCAAATTACTATTTTAAAAAGATTTTTTCTTTAACAAAATAAAAAAGAAAAATCATGGTGTATTTAAAAAATCATTAGATTAAGAAAAAAGTTTTGGTTTAAAACAAAATTTTGCGGTTTGAAAAGAAGTCTCTTGAAACAAACAAAAAAATAATACCTGGCCTTCCAAAATAATAAAAAAAAATCTATCCAAAACCCTTTATTATATGACTTTTTATAGTTACTTGCATTTTTATTTTTTATTACAAACCTTCCTTTTACCCTCCTTTAAATATTTTTCTGTTTTCCTATTTTAGTTTAAATATTTTTCCTTAAAAAAATAAACAACTAAAGAAGAAAATGTTAAAGAAATATAAAAAAAAACTTCTTGTTAGTTTTTAAGTGTAGTTAGTTTGTTACTCTATTGTATTGTTGTATAACTTTAAAATTAGTTTGTAAGTACATTTATTTATTACCATCTTTTTTTGCATTTTATAAAAAAAAGAAAAACAACGTCTCCTGAAAACAAAAAAGGATTTTATCACGTGTTTGGCAGCCGTTTTAGGTCATTTATTATACAAATAAACAAAAAGAAAAACATTCTAAATTCTAAATTTATATTTTTTTGGTATTTTCTAATTCTAGTAAATACTACTTCAAAGGAATTTTTTTTAACATAAAACTCTTTTTCTCCTCTTTGCAAAATCATTTTAAAACAAACGAAAATTTAAAAAAAAAAAACCTACGTTGTTAACATTATTTCATTTCAAATATTTGCCATTACATTATTTTTTACAACATTTTCTTTAGTTTTGTTTTATCTTTAGTAGTTTTATTACAAAAAAAAAAATCGCTATACATCGAAATTTTGTTTTTCTACATCTTTGTCATCATATTTGTCTGGTTTTATTTTCTACGAGCATGTCTCTTAAAAAAACAAAAACAATAACAAATTGTTTTACTAACATTAAATTGAAAAAGATCCTTTTGTTTAATTATACTAACATTTCCTTTTTCCTTCTTGGTTTTTTTGTCTTTTGTATTATATTAAACATTTTCTGTATTATATTTTCTTTTTGAAAAAAAAAAATTTTTTTGGGAATTGCAGCAATTCGGCTAAAATAGAATCAAAATTCAAAATTTGTTTCCTTTTAAAAAGGGTAAAAATTTACAGAAAACACTCATTTATTTTTAAGTTTTATTTAGTTTTCTTTTCTATTCAATAATTTAATTTCTTTTAATTTTTGTATTTGTTTTAAATTTGTATTAGTTTGTAGTTTAAATTTTCCTTATCCTTTTAAAATTGAATCAATTATTGTTTAAATGACTGCATTTTATTAGGAAATGTTTTGAAATTATACTGCGAATTCTAATAGAAAATATAACATTCTTCAACAAAAAAATTGTCAACAGTTTTGATCACATTGTAACCTTAAACTGTTTCATGTTATTGAACACTTCTGTTGTCAATTTGTAAACATTCTGTTTCAAGACAACAACATATATAACAAATCTATTTATTTTAGTATAAAAAAAAAACAATAACTATAATAACCAATAACTAATACTCACTAATAGATAGAGCATATATACAGATGAAATGGAAATCAATGTACATCATGGAAAACATGTTTCTTCTCATCTTTAGATGGCATGTGCATATAGCTGAAATAAGAATTACTTCATCAATCAAAAGGCACGCACATTTTGTTAAAATAGAAACAATGATATAACATTATATCAAGCTATTTTACTATTTTACGAATATTGCGTGATTTAAAGGTCATATGAAAGACAATAATGTCTTTAAATTGAAATCTTCTCAATTTCGATTTGGTAACAAATTCAGATTCAAAGAATTTGAAAACCTCGTTTTCGTATTATTCACATATGTGTATATCATTGACACCGTATGGTATTATTTTGTGAACATTTTGAAATTAAGGTTCCATAAGGTCGGAAGTATAATTCTATTTTCTCTATTAATGAGTTTCATAATGAAATTTGATCCTTTTAATCGTTTAATTGCGACTAATTGCAAATAAATTTTCAATTTCGAATTTAAAATGCAGTGTTTTAAAACTCTTCCTTAAAAAATCCTCGAATTTCATTTATGTTAACTTTTTAACCCTAAACTTTGTATTTATTTTTATTATTTTTTTGTAGTAGTTTTGTTTTATTGTTTTAATTAATTTGTATTGTAATGTTTGTTTATTAAAAACTATTAATTTCTTTACATTTCCCTCCAAGAAAAAACCGAAACATAAAAACTCATCGTTCATTTATTATTTTATTTTTTTTTGAAACAAAATTTATAATTTATTATTTCAATCAATTGGTTTTTATATTTATTTTATTTTTTATTATTATTATTATTTCCAAAGGGTAACAAATTAAAACAATTTCTTTAAAAATATAATTTTACATTAGTTTTCAAGAAAAGAAAAAAACTGTTTTAATTTGTTTCTTTGATCTCTTTAAATTAACTTAGATTTTTTAAATAAATAAGAAATTGTTCTAATTAAATAAAAATCTAAGTGAATTTAAATAGATTTTGTATTATATTTTTATTTTATTATTATTATTTTTTTGTTTAATTTAAAACAACATTCCAAAACACAAACAACAAAACTCCCTTTAAAAATACATGTTATAATTGCCCCCACTCACTCACTACTTCTACAGCTCGATAATCATGAAATAAAACCTGGCAAGTGTCTGAAAATTAATATAAGTGTACCGAACCTGCGCCTATTTGTAGGCAATATACCCAAATCGAAAGGCAAAGAGGAGATTTTAGAAGAATTTGGTAAATTAACAGGTAAATTATGAAACAAAATTTTCTTTTTTTTAAATTAAAAAATCATTTTTAAAATCTTTTATTTATTAAAATTTGGTAAGAAAAAAAAACATGTTAATTTATAAGATTTAGTTATAAAAAAACATAAAAAATTAACATGTTTTTTTTAATAATTTTAATAAATTAAACAAAAGAGGGGTATTACTTTATTTAATTAAGTAAAGTATTAACAAAAAATTGGCTATTAAATTGTAAAATCCAATTGGCTTTAAGTATTTAAACAACAGAAACTCTTGGACTAAATGAGTTTTTTGTAACAAATTGGCTTTAAAATAATTGGCTGTTTTATAAGGTTTATACAAAAAGAAAACGGCTAGCTGATGGAGCACACAAATATATGTCATCGTTAAGGGTTGTGCCCCATTCAAACTACAAATTCAACAACAATCTTTTTGCAATAACATATATTTTTTGGAAATATTTTAAGTTTCATGTTAATAATTTATTTTTTAACCATAACATACATCCATTGATCCATTTATTTACCAATATATTTTTTTTAATTTTGATTTTGACATCCATTCCTTTATCATTTTTTTAATTTTTTAAATAACATTTCGTTAAAGCACCTTTAATTTGTATCAATCCCAATTTTGAGACTATCTTTTCAAATACGTCGTCTTAAAATTCTATTCAGTATATTGAATAGATTTATAATATGTTTGTTTATAAGGTCTATACTTTTTTCCAATGCAAAGTAATAAATCATTTTAGAGCATTATTATTTTTATTTAAATTGTACATAGTTTTTTTCTCATCTCACCATCATATATGATCATCGATTCTTTTTTATTTTAATTTAGCTTTTTTCTGGCTCTTTGATCTATTTTTTTTTTAACAATTTTAATCATAATGAAATTTAAAATTTATAAAAAAATTATCAAGAAATTTATGGTAGTTCAAATTTGAAAAGGAACAGTTGAATTTACGGGAAGTCTCTTAAGGACTATTTTGAACGCAATCACACAAATTTTCAAATATTTAAAAAATTTAAATGATTATTAAAATTTCCAAAAATTTTGAATGATAACTTTAAATCATGTGTTTTTTTAAACAAAATTTTTAAGCATATATTTATAAGGATATATAGACGTCTATATATCCGATTAAAATAACATCAAACTAATTGTTTTTCCGCTTGACAAAAACAAATTATTTGTATTTGTTTTTCTAATTGTAAATTTATTAATTTAAAAATCAGTTTTTTTGGTTTTGTGTGTATTTTTTGTAAACTTTTGATAATGTATTTTGAAATATATTTTTTTCATTGTGATTAAAATTGTTTTTTTATAAATATTTATATTATAATTATCACAAAAAGTTAAACTCTAGTTTCTTTCGAAATATAAAAATTAATTTTGAAAAATCTCCAGTCATTAACTTAAGCATTATTTTGAAATACTTGAAAGCAAAAGTAATAATTAACAAATATTTTTAAAAGTATTTCCTTGCATTAAATATTTTAAATAAAATAATTTAGTTAAAATTAATAAAATAAAAAAAACATATATTTAGGTTTTTCTTCAAAAATCTTTAAGAAAATGGTGAAAGAAGCAAAATAATATTTCTCAAATTTGCAAAAGAAAAAAAATTCAAATAACATTTAATTTTTTAATCTGAATTTATGAGCTTTGACAATTTCATACTGTTCAAAAATTCTTTGATGACATGTTAATAGTTTCATCTTTTCTGTTAAAAAAAATATAACAATTATGTTTCCCTCTGCTCTAGGTTTTATAGCAAAAGTTTAACATAACTATAGCCATTTCATTTTGTATTGAAAACGTTGCATAATAGCTGGTATTTTTATGTTAAACAACTGGACATTTTCAAACTTCAAACAAAATTTTTATTGTTTTCTTAACTGTTAAAATAATGCTCTTTTGTTACCCACTGTTATATTTTTATATAGTAAAAGGGCAACATTACTAGAATTCTTTTATTTTTGATTAAAAATGTTACCTTAAAAAGGTAATCTTCTTTATTTAACACTAAAGCATTTTTTAACTTAAACGCTACATTTTCTGCGGAAAAAGTGTTGAAGTGCATAGTTTTTTTTTATTTTTTTATTAAAGACAACATCTTTTCTGCTTTAAATTTTGACACCTGAAAAGGTGTAAATCTTATAAACATCTGCTTTTCCACATAAAATGTTGCCCCCAGTTACGCAAACTATGGGGTTTCTCTTTTCACTTCTAATGTTGCCCTCTGCCATAAATTCATACAGCAACAATGCAGAATTATTAATAATTTCATAAAAAATTAAGCATTTATTGCAATTGCTATGTTTTGATTCCAATATATTTCAAAAATTTATCTAAAAAGTATTCAATTTTAGGAACTTTTGTACTGATTCGTTTTATTTGTTATTTTTATAATAAAATTTCGAAACATGTTAAAGTTGTTATCCTAACTAAATAGCAAATAGTTCAATTCTAGGGGAAAATATTCAGCGGTTGTGTGTTGACAATTTTAAACTGAAATGAATAGAAGTTTGTGCGATACATAGAACCGGTTGTTGTGGAATTGTTTTTGGAAGCATAAATTCATGATTATTGGCAAAATTTGCTTTCCTTTAACCATTTCTTAAAACAAATTAAAAATTCAGTAGGAATTTGTTAAATACAAACCAAAAAAAAAAAAATAATAATAAACATAATCATTAAATTTAAAACATAATTTAAAATAAATTTCCAATTTAAATTTTTAATTTTTATTTAAAAATTCAAATTTTAAAGTAGAAATTCGCATAATTTTCTCTATTTCTCTATATTTCTATAACTCTAACTTGGAAACAAAATTTTGTTGATATTTTTATTTTTTAAATTAACTTAACTATAAAAGAAAACTATTTAAAAAACAAACACTATTCTTTTTTTTTTAATTATTTACTATTATTAACTAAATATCTTTCTAACTTTCTTAAAATTCAAAAATATCATTATTAAAATATCAATTATTATTATTATTATTAGATAACAAAATTATAATTTATAATCTCATTTATATTTTAAATTATTATTAATAACTTTTATAATTTGGCACGTGATAAAGCTAAAAGAAACATATATATTAAAAACAAAATTTCATTATAAAATCTAAAACAAATGAATTCAAAAAACTGAAAATCACAAACTATACTATTTTTTTCTGTTCTGTTCTGTGTGTGTGTTTTGTATTTGCTACAATTTTTTAACAATTTCCAGCTGAATGATTATGAAATTCGGAAAGGCAAAAAGATTGGTGTAACGATATCATTTAATAATCACCGGCTTTTTGTCGGCAATATACCTAAGAATAGAGATCATGATGAATTAATTGAGGAATTTGCTAAACATGCACGTAAGTGGTGAATTTTGAAATGAACAAAAAAAAAACTAAAACAACATAACCTAAAAAAATAAACAAGAACAGGATTTATATTAAACAAATTATACCCCTGAAATTATACCACAAATAAAAAAAAATTATACAAAAATCCCTTAACACCCCTTAAAACCCTGGCAAAAAATTGGTAATTAAACTACAGAGAAATAATTGGTTTTATATTTATTTAAATAAATCATTAAAATATTAAGCGTAAGTTGCAGAATATGTGTTTAAATGGAAATTTATATTATCTGCAAACAAAACCCAATTGGATTTTAAGTTAATTTTTTTGCAATTTATGCTAAAGCCTTAAAATATTACAAAACGAAATAAAAAATTCTATTTACAAAAATTCATCTACAGGTGAAAATTATATTTATAAAAAAAGAAAGAAAAAACTAATAATTTAAGAAAACCCTTAGCAACAACAAACTAGTTTCCCTTTTTCCTTATTTTAAAAATTATTTTCTTAAAATTAAACTCATTTGCAGATGAAATTTTGTGATTGGAATTTATTAAAAAAAATATATATAAAAAAAATTATAATCCCCCCTTTTTTATATTTAATATTTAAAAAAAGTATATGTACAACAAAAAAGTTTAAGAAAAAAAAACTACTGTAGCTTAACAATTTGTTTTTTTTTTTTTACTTTTTAAAAAATTAGTTTATATTTTGCTAAAAAATTATAACTATGAACAAAAAAAAATCAAAAACCCAACCATGCCAAATTCGCTTTAACCAGAAATTTAAGTATTTAAAAAAATTTTAAATTAATTTTTAAAATATATTAATTGTCTAGCTACAGCTGATTTGTTAAAAAACAATATATATTTATAAAAATAAAAACGGTAAGAAATTTTAAATAACCAGAAATTCAAACTCTTTACCCTTTAAAATTATAATATTTGTAATAATTGTGTCTGTATAACTCTTTTTCTCTATTTAATTCACATTTTTAAATATAATCTTCACCTGACAACAAAGAAAAACGTAATTTGAAAAAGAAAATTAAAAAAAAATTAAAATTAAAACACAATTTTGAAAAA
>JACGTJ010003844.1:2807-15081 GCA_014858695.1 Chrysomya rufifacies | reverse complement strand
ATAATATCTGTCTGTCCACCTGTAGAAACAAGGCTCTTGAAGTAAATCTCCAAAACTGTTTCAATTCTAAGCCGTCGTTAACACTCGAGTGCTATCTTATATCTGCATGTTAAAATCTTTTTTTTTTTCCTTTTTTTTCGTCTCGAGAGCGATCGGTTAACTTGTAAAATTATTACCATTCTAAATCTCTTTTTCATTAATAATATTTTTCTGTCCAAAATGTCTGCACATTTTCGTCATATATTCACCTTTTCGTCGTTCTCAAATGAAATCGCTTACGATAACTATTTTATTATGCAAAAGTTCCCACAAGAACCAAAATTATTGCCAATAAAGCTTAAATATCATGTCCCTTTAAAAATTATATATATTGGACAACAATTCTCAATTCTGTAAATTTATGCAACACAGCTGGCGATGTAAAAAACCGAAAATTTCATTTCGTTTATCTGCAGTTCTGAAATGACATATCGATTAGACAGTCAGCCATGAGATTGATAGCCTATTAAAATTCAAATATAAAAGTTTCATTTGATCAGGCAAATTTTAAAATAAGATCACACAATTTCGATCAAAGTAATGAAATTGTTAATGCAGGCTACAATTGCGGGCATGACGTTAATAAATTTTAAGGAAACTTGAAATAGGCGAGTTAATGTTTCGCCTTGAGATCATAACAAACAAATCCAAGAAACGTCTAAATCTAAATTCTGTACATTTAAACCAATTTAAAAGATTTTTATCAAAATCTCTAAAAACAACGAAAGCGTTTTGTCTTTAACGGTTGAAGAATTAATTTTCCATTTAAAATTACATTCCATTTAATAAATTAAAATATTAAAAATTAAGCTTTTTAAGATTTCATGACATTATTTTTTTCATTTTTTTAAAAATTTAAAAATTCATCTCCTGTTCTTTTCTTTGCCGCTAAAAAATAAATAAAATAAATTTAAAAACGCAAATAGAAAAAAATCTCTTAACATAACATAAAATAAAAATGGTAATGACTGGAGACTGTGTTTTTTTAATAATAAAAAAAAAATAATTAAAAATAATAAAACACATAAATTCCTTACTCCCCTCATATTTAAACTAAACAAAAGTGCTGGTGAAAAAAAAATTAATTAATTAATTAATTAAGGAAGTTTTTTTTTATTCCTTAAACCTAAATGTTTATAATTATTTTATAAATAACTTTAAAAGAAATCCAATTTTTGTTGTATTTTTTAATTTTAAGCATATTTTTACACCCAAAAAAATGAAAAACAGCTGTCAAATATACCAAAACAATCTGTGTTTTTTACTTTCTATGTAATTATAAACTCTGTCTCTCTCTCTATATATATACATATATGTCTGTCTTTAACTAAATGTTTTATAATTTATGTTAAAAGTTTTTAATTTTATTTTTTTATGTTAATAAATGTTTTATAATTATAATTTTCTTGGTGTTACAAATTATATATTTATATAAAAATAAAACAAATAAAAAATAAAAACAAAAACAGTGTAAAAAGCAAAACAAAATAAATTTTAAAAACAAATAATAAAATTTCTTATTGCTTTTAAACTAAATGTGTTATAAATAAAATGAAAATTTTAAACATAAAAATTAAGCGTTTTTGGCATTGGTTGTTAAAATGAAAAATATATTAATAAAAATTATTAAAAAACTATTAAAAAAAATACAATTGTTGTAGAAAAATAATAGAAATTTATATTAATAATATAAAAATTTATAAATTTCTATAATAAAATTTCATCACAATTCTATAAGAAACCAAAAAAAAAATAAGCAAAATTTCTTTAAACTTTTTTGTTGTATACTTTTTTTTAGTTTAATTTTTATAAACTTAAAATAATTTCCTTACTAAATTTATTTAAAAATTAAATTAATTTGAATTTCTTTTAATTTTTCTATTAAAAACGAAACAAAACAAACAAACAAACCAACAAACAAATGAAAATCTCTATAGCTGGCCTTTCTGAAGTGATAATCTATAGTTCACCAGATGACAAAAAGAAAAATCGTGGTTTTTGTTTTCTCGAATACGAATCACATAAAGCTGCCTCATTGGCTAAAAGAAGACTTGGCACTGGTCGAACAAAGGTATGTTCCGTGAATTATTATTAATAAATAAATTTAAAAACCAAATAACAACAATTTTCATTTATTTGAATATAAGAATAATATTAATATTAAAGGAGCATTTTCAGGTTTGGGGATGTGATATTATTGTCGACTGGGCCGATCCACAAGAGGAGCCAGATGAACAAACCATGTCTAAGGTTAAAGTTCTTTATGTAAGAAATTTAACACAAGATGTAACAGAGGAAAAATTAAAGGTTTGTGTTTGTGTGTGTGTGTTTAGTATTCCCTAACTAATTGCATTTGTTTATAAATTTTAGGAACAATTTGAGCAATATGGCAAAGTCGAACGTGTTAAGAAAATAAAAGACTATGCATTTGTGCATTTTGAGGATCGTGATAGTGCTGTTGTTGCAATGAGAGCCTTAAATGGCAAAGAAGTTGGTGCTGCTAATATTGAAGTAAGTATTTGAAAAACATTTTTCCATTTAAATCTAACAATTCATAAGATTGTTTTTTTAACAAAGAAGAATTTTTTAATTGTTATTAAGAAAACCATGTGGTTTTATTGTTATTATAAAAAAGACTTTCACATCTATGGCTTTTTGATGTGATCCAGTTTTAAAACTTGTTTAATATTAGACGTCACTTAATTTTATATATAAGTCTTGTTTCCTACTATTTTAACCGTTAAACTTTGTTATTGATTAACAAGTTAGAAATATTTAATTTATGATTCTAATTAATAATAAAAAAAAATATAAATAAACATCTAAATGTTTTCTTTTTGCAAAATTCCTAATGAATATTTTAAACATTCATTGCAAAATATCAGCAAAAAAACGAATCAAAACAAGTTTTAAACAATAAATATAACAGTAAAAACCTTTTTATAATTGGCCTATAAATGGAATATCGACACAATACTAGTATAAACTTATATTCATAATAAGAACTGAAAATGTTGCTTACATGTTTCTCTCTAATACATTTTTTGTATGGTGAGGGACAACAGGTTAAAATGGAATACGTAGTGAAAAGTAGTTTTAGGACAATAAAAAAAATCCAATTAAAAGACGTCTTGTATAAAAATGTTGCCCTTTTTTAAACTCTTAATACAAATGAATTAATATTTTTAAACTTTTTATTTGTTAAATTGTAAAAATGTTACCTTAAGTTTACAAAACAATCGGAAGCTTTTTCTCAGTTATATAGCAAAAGTATTCATTCACATTTATTTATATTCTGCATATTTGATTTGAAATTTCGATTCTTAGAGAATTAACAGATTTTAATATTTGATTACAAAAATGTTCCCTTTATAAGAAGCTAAATACGCATATTAAGTTCAACTTTTTACCAAAATGTTGCCCTTTTAATCATTAAAAAAAATAACAAAAAAGTTATGGAATTAGTACATTTGTCAATGTTAGTTTGCAAAAATATTCTGTTCAATAAAAATCAAATACTCATATCTAGTTCATCGTTTTCCAAAATGTTGCCTTATTAAAAGAATACAATAGAATGTTGCCTTTTTATTAAAATTTGTTACGATTTGATGATTTCTTTTGTTTCTTTGTTAAATTGCAAAAAAATGTACCCTTTAAAAAATACAAAATATGCAGATTATAAGAATGTTGCCTTTTTTCTTAATTATATTATTGCAAATATGTTGCCATTTTTATAATGATGCAAATTTCATTGCTTTTTGTACCTTTTTTTAATGTATTCATTATTCTTTCAGGTATCCTTAGCAAAACCTCCTTCAGATAAAAAGAAAAAGGAAGAAATCTTACGTGCTCGTGAACGCAGAATGATGCAAATGATGCAAGGACGTCCTGGAGGACTAGTAGGGTAAGTTTTTCTTTATTTATTTCAATAAAAAAACTTTATATTTAATTGTCTTTTAAGTCCAAAAATTATATTTAAAATCTCAAATATCCAAAAATATTAAAATATTGGCAAAGCAAAAAGGTTTTATATGAATTCGAAATTTACTAACAAAAATCTTCCCAGGCTCCAAAACAAAATATTAAAAACGTAAATTTGTTCTTAAAAAGATTCGGCATTAAATTTTCTTTAGAAGAGAAAAAAAAACAGTTCTAAGCTATAAAATTAAAAAAAATGAAATAGCTTATAATTGTTTTTTTTTTCTAGTTAGTTTGTTTAACACTTTGTTTATAACCATAATTTTAATTAATTGTTTATTTTTTTTACACTTTTTCTTTTTATGTCCGTTTAAAAATTTTTTAAAACATTTTACGTTTGTTCCCCCGGTTTTATTTGTATACAATTTACACACAAACTACTACTACTACTCTACTACCAATACTACTACTACTGTTTAATTTAAAACCACTACTACCAATAAATCTTCTATATAATAACTACCAAACCACCAATCACCACCTACTTTTAAAATAAAAAACAAATAAATAAAAAATTGCTGCGCCCGAAAAAAATAAAAACAATATTGAAATATATTATTTCTTCTTCCTGTTTATATAAAAATGTTGAAATATTGTTTTTTAAAACATAAGCTTTGAACCATTGTCTCCATACAGAAATCTATCACCAACACATCCAGGCATGATACCATTAGGTACACCCATGCGTATACCAGGTGCTCCCAGAATTCCTATACGTACACCAATGCCACGTGATTATGGTAAGTCTTGATTTCATTTACTTTTATAATTCTTAATTTTTATTATTTTTTCTTAAGTAAATATATATATTTTTTAATTTGTTTACAATGTAAATTTATAAGTATTTTAAGAGAAAACAAATTTAGTTTTAGTTTTTTTTCAAAATTTTTATTTTTGAAAAAAAAAAATTGTTTAAAAAATTAAGATTTTTATTTTCAATTAAATTTTTTTTATCTGAAACTGAAATCTATTTAAAAGAAATTTTAATTTTTTTTGCCGTTGACATATAAAAACAAATTTTTTATTATTTTTAACAACAAGAAAAAAATTTCTATTAAAAAAGGGTTGTGCGTTAATGTTATAACTCTTTTAGGGCTCTGTTTTAGTTTATTCTATATTATTTTATAATTAATTTTTTATAATTTTTTATTTAGTTTACTTGTTATTTATTTTAAGTAATTTATTTATAATTTAGTATTTTGATTTTAAAAATCCCTGCCATTTTTTTTTTTCTTAATTTTAATTTCGTTTTATTTTTATTTAGACCACATTTTCCTTTAATTTTCATAGTTTTTTTTTATTAAACCTTAACAAAAGAAATTGTATGCTTTATTTAAAAGAAAAAAAAAAAACGATTTAAAATTATTAATAAATTTCAGTGTATTTTTGTCTAAATAATTTTCATAATTCTAAGCACTTTTTTAGTTGAATTTCTTAAACAAAAAAAGAAAAAAAAATCATTAAATTATTTTACATGTCTTGTAAATCAATTTCATTCCAATATTTGTTCATATTTTTTCTTTTAACATTTTCTTTTGCATGCTTTATTTCCTTAACCTTTTTCTAACAAAAATTTCAAACAAAAATCATTTTCCTCTAAAGAAAAAAAATGAAAAATTTTGTGTTATATTTTTATTCCATTTATTAAAAACAAAATATATTTATATATAATTTTTACAACTATAAATGTTCCTTAAAGAAATATTAAAATATTTTATATAAAATAAATATACTTAGAGCATCATATTTTCATAGTGTTTTGACAATCAATGAAAAAAAAAAATAATAATAATGAAAATACTGAAAAAAAATACTATAATTTTTTTGTAATTAAATGTTGCAATTTTGTGTTTGTTGTTTGTTCTCTGTGTAGCAAATGTTAAACACCCTGTATACTTATTGATGTTTTGCCGGTAAGTAAATTGTAAAAAATACTATTTTGTTGTGTAAAAATTCAAAAACTTTTTTCTTACCAAACAAATACACACTTCTTTTTACACTTGAATTTAATTTGTTTAACATTTAAACAAGTGTTTGAAATTTTCATTATTTTCTTTCGTTATATATTTTGTTTTTTATTATTATCATTATAAATATTGATTGTAAAAATAAATGGAATAAAATGAATTCACAACAATTTTTCTTTATTTAAATTTTTGTTATTTACTAAATATAATTTTTAAAACTTGTAACTGATTGGCCGTAGTTTTTGGAGAACGAAATTTTATTTAAATCATTCAATATAAGGTCAAATCTTTAATATTTCCAAAAGAAAATATTAACCCCCAGCCCCTTTCCAAAGCAAAAGAAAATTTAACTAAAAAAAACTGTAGCACAAATCGTATGAAAAAAGAAGAAACGTTTTATTTTAGTTTAATTTTTGTTGTTTATTTAAAGTAATATTTCAAAAGTAGTTTGTTGTTTAACAGAAAAATATTAAAATGTGATAAAAAATTTATGAAATTTAAGGAAGAGATCTATGCTCTAACTACAAGTTATTATAAAATTTATTCTATTCTAATTGTTCTAAACCGTTTTTTGTCCAAAACATGATATATAAATCATACATTTGTTATTCATATTAATGTTATTAAATATAAAATAATTTGAATTTCAGCTTAGTATCCCGCTTAAAGTTCTAATAATGTTGAATCAACAAAATATTAGAACAAAAGTTATTACACTAATGCATTTACATACATTGTGCTCGTTATAGGTATACCTCTGGTTACAAAAATTTCCCGAAACTTTTGGTAATCTTCCGTTAACCAATGAACAGACCAGTAGTTAACTCTCCTAGTTGTATGCAAGCAAATAGCCAACGCTTAAAGAGTTAAATTTAACTTTAAAGGCTAAATTGAACTTTAAATTCTTAGCTAAAGAAAACAATTTTAACCCTAAAACTTAAACACTAACTCTGAGTCTCTTTAAAGCAACTACAAGCTAAAAGAGCCAACCCAGGAACTTCTTTTTTGACATTATTACTCATATAGTAAAATAGACAATATTCTGAATCTCTTTAGAGCAGTAACATCCAAGCATTGCCTTGATGAAGTTGTTTACAAATCAGAAATATTATTATAAAAATAAGCTTAATTAAGCTGAGAAGTTTTTTGGCTAATAATTCATTTTAAATTATATACTTATTTTAAATTATATACTTATTTTCTAACAGGGGTAGTCAAAAATCTCCTTTAAGAGAGCACAATAAATACAAATCTAAAGCTCTTTAGAATAGTGACCGTGACCGTCAACAACCAATCACTTTGCGAACATAGGTAATGTGACCAAAAAGTTTTTATGAAAAAAAGAAACAAGACTCGAACAATTAAAAAGCAATATCCTAAAGAAAATACAATAAAAAATCCTTAGGATACCAATCCTAATAAAACGGTCGATTGAAGGACACTGGGACTAAAGGTGTACTCAAAATTATTTATATTCAAAAATTTTAAAAATAAAACAAGCTAAAAGTGGAATACTATTTCAAGACGGGATTCCTATACAAAAAAATGCGGGACAATTGCATCAAAATTGTCTGCTCAAATTACATATAAGTCATAAGTTAAGATATCAAAATATATTTTAGCAGCTTATTGACACATTCTAGGTAAACCTAAAAATATCTGAAAGTAATTCAAATCACTAAATTGATTAAATAATAATCACACTATCCTCCGACTTGAAAAATTTAATAATGAACAAATCACCTAACTTCATCATGTAGTTCGCCATAAGGAGAGTTTTCTAATTGTTTTCTCTCTTGTTTATGTATTCATTGTTGTAAAACCCCTTAAGGGAGGAGTCAAACTACACCCATAAAAGTTCTTTTGAAGTTTTAGTTTAGATAATAATTGATGATATATTGAGCATTCAGAAAAACGCATAGATCTCTTATAATAATTCATAAATAACATAATTTTATCACATTTTTTTTAGTTAATTAGTTTTTTTCATTAATTATTTAATTAAATAATAATTTAATAATTATTTTTGTTTATTTTTTTCTTTTAATTTCTTTTAAACTAAATTTTATTTTGCAAAACGATTCAAAACGTTTTTCCCTCTTTCTTTTTAATATTTAAAAAAAAAACTTATTAAACGTTTCGTTTGCAAAATCGCTTTAAAAATGAATCAAAAAATAAAAATATGAAACCTGTCTATTTTAACAAAACCTCCTACAAACTCCTATACAAATATGTTTTATAGATTATGAATATGACTTTTATGGTTATTCGGATTATCGCGGTGCTGGCTACAGTGATTCGTATTATGAAGATTTTTATCGTACCTATGATGGAGAATATTTCTTTGATTATCCACCGGGTGGTATGGCACCACTACCACCGCCACCACCAGTTGGTAGTGGAGCTGCTGCCGCTGCAGGTGGTTTATCGAGAACGGCGCGTAATAATGTGGTGGGTTTTTAATTTATTTTACATTTTTTGTCTTAATTTTTAATTTAATTACATTACATTAAATTTAGTTTAGTTTCTTTCTTTTGCTCTTAATTTTAAATATGTTTTTTTTTTCGAAATTTACTTTTTTATTATTATTATTAAATTAATAATTTTTTCCAAATTTTTTTTATTTTATTTTTTTGTTCTTAAAATGGATTTTTAAACAACTACCACCCAAAATAAAACTTTATGTACCAGAACCACATAAAAAAACACTTTTTACGAAAATTTTTACACCACATTTCGTTCTACCTCCAGGATTACTTTTTTCTTTATCTAAATTAAATTTAGATAATCTGAAAAAAATGCAACATTTTTGGTTTAATTTTCAAAATTTATGTGTAATCATTAAATTTTATAGAATTTACGTCAAGAAAAGAAAAAAAAAAAACTTTGTGAATTAAAAAAATTGACAAAGCATTTACTACTACTACATATAACCATTTAACTCAATAAGTCAGTCAGTCAATTCCAGCATTCCAGATTCATTCAGTTATAACTTTCTTTTTTTTTAACACTTAAAATCACTCCCATTTCATTATATTTGCTATTTTAATTTTATGCTTTTTATAATTTTTGCGCACTTTTTTTGTTTTATTGCTTTTTTTTAAACGCTGCTGCTTTGTTATTTTTTTTAATTATTTTTATATTATTTAAGTTATTTTATTATATAATGTGATTTATTATGAGCTGAATACCAAAGTGCTATTATTTTTAATTATTTAGGTTATTTATTTAAAAGAATTGTTTAGAAATAACATAATAAAATGCATATAAAAGGTTTTTATTATTATTTGGCAAATTAAAAAAATAATAAAGAATATTACTGAAATTTATTAAAAACTAAATTTGATTTTTAATGTTGATTATGAATTTATTTGAAATTATCTTGTATGCCTTAAAGTATGCTTTATTATATATATAATAAACAATTCTTGTTATTTGATTAGTTTTAATTTGCTTTAAGATTTTTATTATTTTATGCTAAATTTTAGTTATTTTAGAAAAAAAAAATTTTATAAAAAATGTATGAATAGAAAATTTATAACATTTTAAATATAATTAATATTGAAAATTTCGTATAAAAACTGTTCATTTGTGTACATTTTTATTGAATTGAAGCCTTTTTTATTGCAACTGTTTAAATTTTAGAGAAGACTTAATATAAGCGTATTCAATAAACATCTAATATAGTCTTCAAAAAGTTTCGGCCATTGAACTTATCCATTTTAAAATTTCTCTAAAATTCTTTAGCCTTTCAGAATTTTCTTGCAGGTCTTGGGATTCAAAATGATTTTTTATTCCAACTTGTGTAGTTAAAGAAAAATATGTATAAACTTAAGACAAGACCTCAAAACAGGATCTAAAAACGCTTTTTCTTTTCTTTGGAACCTTCTCTAACATTCTAAATAATTTTTCTTCCAACTTTTACAATTTTATGTATATAGGCATTAAGTATAGACCTCAAAATGTCATATTATATAGTCGATAGATAATCACTTGCATTTGAACTTCTAAGTGTTGGAAATTTCGTAAAAATCCGTTTACCCCTTTAGTTGTCTTAGATATATTTGTAAAAGTTTGCTACAAACACTTCATTATATTTCAAAGATCAGTCATGATTTGAAATATCAAGTCAAATTTTTAAAATATTTCAAAAGATTCAAATTATACTTATATCATTATGTAATATTATGATTTCAAAGAAGGTTTTATCTGAAAAAGGGAACACAATTGTTCATAAGAAAAAAAAATGTTCAAATATTTTTTTATGAAAAAAATTCAAAAAATCAATGTGAAAAAAACGTCCCATATTTGCCCATAAAATTTTAAATGTAGCAAAAAAATTAAAAATCTAATCTTAACTAAGAATTTTTAACTATTTCTTGTGTTTTGTTTAAGAAAAATTTTCCATTTTTTTAACTTTAAAAAAAGAGAAATATAAATTTTTTGGAAAATTTTTGTTTTTTTTTTTAATTTCTTAAACTAACCAAACTAATGTTTGCAGACTTTTTAATAAAATTATGTTATAAATATTCTATTCATATTTACTTTTATATTTTTGTTATCCCTTAAAGCTTTAGTTAGTTGTGCTTATTTAAGCTTTAATTTTAATTTTAGTTATTTTATTTATTATAAATTCTTTAAACTAATTATGTTACCCTAAAATTTAAACTAATTTACAAAAATAAAATGTGTCAATCGCAAAATTTTCTGAAAAAAAAAAAACAAAATTTAAAATTTTACATAAAATTTATCTAAATTTAAAATTATGTATAATTGTTTTTTTTTTATTTATTTAAATATTTTAAGCTTTTTAAACAAATTATTTTTAAAGAAAGATTTTTTTACTCAGGCTTTTAAAAAACAACCAATTTATTGTTATTTTTTTAAACTTTTATATATATAACATTTTTTTATATTATTTGTTTTTTATTATTATTGATTTTTTTTATATTTAATTATTATTTTTAAAACAAAAATCAATTTAAGAAAACAAAAAAAAAAATCAAATAATTTCACACTTAAAAAATCTCTAACGCGTTCATTTTCGATTTTGTTTTTTTCTTTTTCTTTTTTTCTTTTTTTATGTTATGATACTCTCAAAACTCTCAATTATATATAAACAATTATATATAATTAATAAAACAATCGTCTTAAAAAAATTATATATATGTTCGTCAAAACAAATAAACCAAAAAATATTACAACTTTAATTTACAATTTACCAATTAAAAAAAAAACAATCAAAAATTTATTTTTTTAAAACCCCCTGATTGAAATAATTACAAAAACCCTTTTTTTACCAAAAAAAAAATCTTTACTACAATTTTTATGATCTCTTATATAAAACAAAATCTTAAAAAACAACAAAATTATGATTGATAAAAAAAATCCTATCGCTTCCTTTTTTTTTTTTTTTTTTTTTTTGATAAAATATATTCTTAATAAATTAAATACAAACTATCTTTCCTACTTCCTGCAAAAATAAAAAATTTACAAAAATTTTTTTTGACCACCCCCCTCACCAACACCTGCAAAATTACCTTATTGAATACATTGTTTTCTTCATTTTTAAACTAAATTTTTTTTAAAAACAAATTGTAACGTTTGTTAAATTTAAAAACCAAAAAACAACAAAATTATCTGAATCTAAAAAAAAAAAACTTGGCGATCCATATATATATTTTATATAAAACGAACGTATATGATTATTATGAATATGATGAAAATGGATATATTGGAACTACCCACCACCTACAACACGACGGACCCTTAATATTAAATGATGGATTTGGTACTCTCTACTCTCTTAATAAAATGATGAACTAATATGATGGTAACTTATGATGATGATTTACTCTCCTGCCCTTAAAATAAATCCTACACACATGCAAATTGTGTTTGATTAATATGAAATGATGTGTTATATATGATGTCGTCCTTTGGCTACATGTTGCTAAAAAATAAACTCACACATAAAATTGGGCAACAATATTTTTGCCTATAACTCTATAATAACGATGATGATGATAAACAAATCATGATAATGTTAATGCTAATGATGATATATATATTAAAATGTGTTTGGGTGTATGTATGTGCGCTGACATTTTTTTGTTGTTGTTTTAAATAATGATAATAATGAAGGGGGTTGGCCGTGGCCGTGGAATCACAGCGCGTGGCCGAACCGTTGGGCTCCGTGGCAACATCAATCGTCAGGGGGCCCCTCAAGCGGCGGTGGTGGCGGCGGCGGCGGTGGCGGCTCAGCGGGGGGCCACCGTTCAGGGGGCTCT
>JACGTJ010003840.1:8062-18616 GCA_014858695.1 Chrysomya rufifacies | reverse complement strand
ACGGATGGACATCGCTAGATCGACTTAGAATTTTACCAGGACCCAGAATATATATACATGTTGGGGTCTTACACGAATATTTTAACATGTTACAAACGGAATGACAAACCCAATATACCCCCATCATTTTTTGATGGTGGGTATAATACGCATGATTTTTCTATAACGAGTTCCCACTTGGATGCATTACTTAATGCTGAATCTGAAAGTAAAAAACCATAAGCAAAAATGAAAATACTTCAAAAGCCGGTTACGAATCCGATATTTTGATAGACATTTTTTTTGTTTTTTGTATGGGATAAAATCTATCGCTAACTATTTACAGTTTATTGCTCATAATTAAAATATAACTAAAATATTAATGCATAATTTGGTAAATTGATTTCCTTAGCTCGTCCGCCATCGATTCTATATATCTCCAACGTTGACTAACCCTAATGAAAGCGGCGCCTTCAAACTTATCTTGCCTATTATGCAGTAGAGACCACAAAAGTCATTCCATCATAGATTGGAAGTATATAGATGCTTGATAGGAAGCTCTGGCCATTCCCAAGTGAACGGCAATTAAAAGTTTTCCGCCTTCATTTCCCAGTTGAGAAGTAGGTGTCATATATTTTTCAGGTTTTCTGATATATAATGATCTATTACCCGTAGCGGTATTGCTAAAGATTTAGTATAGGATATTCTTAGAGTAAATCCTTACTATGAAGTTATGAACCGGTATTGCATCATAACTGTTTCCTTATATAGGGATGTAGAAATATTTCATCTCGGCAGCTTAGCTGCACACTTTCCCTATTGAATCGAGTTAATATATTCTATGATTCGTAAATGTCTCAAATATACTGAATTCTTAAGAAAAACAAGTAAGAATGCTTTAGTCAGGCTTGACCGACAGATACCCTACACCACATAAAGACAAAATATTATAATGTAAAATATTGCACCGATTCAAGTGAAATATATGAATTGACTTATATAACTAAATTTCAATTAATTTCAACTATATTCATATTTAAGAGAGTTATTCCTCATTCCGGGAGGACATCGTATGGGGGCTATGAGAAATAATGAACCGATTGTGACTAATTTCAATTGGCTCCATCCCTGAGTCAAAATAATTATCTATACCAAATTTCATTTAGATATCTGTAAAACCCTTATTTTGGGAGAACGTATATATGGGGGCTAGGTGACCTAAAAGACCCATTAGAATGAAATTTGGAACGTAAGTTTAGATCCATATAAGAATTATTTGTGCTCAATTTCAATAAATTATACCCATAATTAAGATAATTGATTCTAAGCCGAACGTTATACGTTATACTTAAATACCAGGATTATTATTTCTCTGTGTTACATACATCCGCACAAACGCATTATACCCTCTCCACCTATGGTGCTGTTGGGTATAATCTAATAGAGAAACATTTATAAAACCATATACCAATATCGCGGATCTAACTCTGCTGCTTATCCTAGTGTGTGAGTTTTGATGGAGAAACTAGGATTTGTTTTTGGAAAAACTAGAAAATTGCACTGCAATAATGTAAACAAATTCAATAAAATCACTAAATATTTATCATCAAATCGTCACATAAAGAAGTTTTGTGTTTGTGAGATACATGAAGATAATGATTATATTATGTGAAAGCGATCATGAATGATAAAAACAGAAGATTTTCAACTGTTACTTGCCGAAGATTAGCATGTCTTATGTTTAGTGAAATTAAAATTGTTCAATATAAGATTATACAACTTGATTTTGGGATTGAATATAAGAAATTAATTAGTTTCAAAATAGCTGAATTATATGACATGACAATTCAAAAATACATGTACATATCATGCCTTCAACGTGGTTACTTATAAATGTCTGTTACACTCAGCATCATCCAAGATATTGCCCGTTGAATTGCAAGAAGAGTCATAAGTATTTAAAGTATCCTTTATAACAACAAAGGCCAACGTAGTGTACTGAATGAACTCGTTATATTTCTCTATAAATTCCACTGCATAGAAATGACCTTTAATCTCAAAGTTTTGACTAACTGAAAGACTATCAGATATGAGTACCGATAAATGTATACAAGTCTCTCATGTCATCTTTAAAAGCTTATATTTTGACTGTTTCCTAGTGTGATTTGTACTAATCGAAAAATATAGCAGGTGATAAAAATGCCCAACTATCTTTTCCTCAATATTCTTAACATCTATATTGATCATCTTGTTGATTTTAGTAAGATTTTCGAATGTTTTCTTTCCTATGTAGTAATAAAAACTATGTAAATTATGCAAAACATAACAGATTCTAGATATAAATATTTTGAATATCCATTGTGCGAATATGCATAAAATACCCATGTAGCCCTTTCAAAGTACACGAGAAAACACAACAACTAATCATAATCTTTTCACTAAAAATAAATATACTTTCTAATTTTAATTTTCTAACTAATAAATTTACATTAAATCTTAATATTACAAAAACTCTATACACAAACATCTACAGAAGAAACTCGATCAAATCTAATAATCGTTTGTATTTGTTAGTTAGACTGACAAAAGCGAATGCAAACTTCCGGCATTTAATTTTACTTTTAATGACATTTGCATTGCATTACAACATTCAAAGTCATCATCGTACAATTTCTAGTTTATTTTTCTATTTCACTAGATAAAATAAAAAAAAACACCCGAAAATTATATGACAATGAAAATAAACGCAAAAACTGGAACAATTTTTATGAAGAAAAGAAAACATAAAAGATATATATGTATGTACTATGTATGAACGTGTATGAAGTAAAACAGGAACGACGAGAAAAATGCCATTGCCCCCTAGTTACGCATCAAAGAATTTTCGGTTAACAAAAATACACGCACAAAATAATAAATTCTGCATGTAAAGCAATGCAACAATATTCACATCGATGAATGCTTATAAATGTTTGTTATGCAGGGAAAATATAACAACTACTACCCGTAAAAGGCCTTTATAATCACCCTTAGAATTGAACTAGAACCGAACTAGAACTGAACCGAACTAGAACTGAACTAGAACTGAACTAGAACTGAACTAGAGCTGAACTAGAACTGAACTAGGACTGAACTAGAACTGAACCAGAACTCAACTAGAACTGAATTAAATCTGAATTAGAACTGAACTGGAAAGTGTAGATAAACATTTTTAATAATTTGAATGTTTCGTCTTTTTATTTTACCTTTTCTAGGCCTAAAATGATAATAACTCATGGCATTCAAATCCGTTAAATGTTTTTCAAATTCCAAACTTTCCGAATTCCTAGTAACTTCACCACCATTCATTTCTGCCTCATCCAACTTGGTCTTTTTCAATTTGTGAGTTAAATTTGCCGTCAAACTTGAAGCCTCAGTTAGTAGAGGAAACACGCTAGGATTTAATAAATTCAATTGATATTGTATACGATGAGCAGCTACGTAACCGGAAAAAGTATTTTGTTTACAATTCAAATAAATATGTTGCGTTGCAGCTGGGAATTTGTTAACAAATTCTTGGTACAAATTATGATCCACGATATTCTGGGGAGAAAAATGAACTACTAAAGGCATTTCTGGAGTATTGTCAGCATTTATATTTGTGTTGATTAGTTGAGCGGCATGTTTTTCCAAATTGTGTAGAAAATCAGCACATGGTATATCGAGAAACATAAAAGAAAGTGGATTTTCATTCGGTTCACTAACATCTTTAGATTTGACTATAGTGCCATTTTCTAAAGTAACATCAATGCCATTTTTCAATAAACCCAAAAGAGGTCCTGGTGGTACTCCATGCTCTACACATTTTTCCAAATTTAAGGCACCCGGTCTTGGTTTTAATTTACAAATATAAGTAATAGCTATCTGTTCTTTTGAACTTGCGGTTGCATTATCATTTTCACATATTTCGCCTTCGGCATTGATACGATATAAAGGCAGAGATTTCACAGACATAACATTATCTTCAAAATCTTGTATTTGTGTACAATCTACAGTTTTAAGCTTAAGGAATAAAGCAAAAGTTTTAATATATTTTCATAATTTCTACTAAATTTAACAAACCTGTAAATTTTTCAAAACCACAAAACGTTTCATGGAATATAAAATATTCTCCAAAAAGGGTGGACCATGTAAAGCCAATTCCTTTACACCGGCATCTTGTACAGTCAAAGCTAAACCCGGAAAACCACCAATAGACGGCCAAGTATTACGTGTTACAAATATTTGCTCTAATCTAGCCAATTTCGTTTTGTGTTCATGAGCCAAACGTTGAGTACCCTCACCACAATTAAATAAATACCTAGACTGATCAGTAAACAAATAAACAGCTGCGGGTGAACCATTTGAACCAGCTCCCAGTATTTGCAATGTAACAGTGCCCGGTATATAAGGAGTATTTTTCTTTTTATTGGCCTGCTGTTGTTTTTCTTTACGTAAAATAGGTTTTGTGGCAACTGGTGTTGTTTCTTTGGAGCTATTGGCCATTAGAGATGATTTTTTTGCAGCAGATGATACTGGTTTTCGTATTAATAGTTCGTTAAGCAAATTTTTACTTGCTGTTGTTTGACTACGCACTGCGTTTCTTAAGGCGGTTAGCAACATTCGTTTGGAATTAGTAATTAGGCAATGGCTCTCGATTTTAAAGGTATTTAATGGCAATTTTGTTGGAGTACACGTGAATTCTTTTCTGTTTATTTCATGTTATTTCATCAAAAATGTGTTCGTTTACGTTTTGTTGATGATTTTACAGCTGTTCGGTTGAGTGTGAGAGAGTAAATTTAAATGAGAACATGTGGGTAATCAACTAATATACAGTGCTGGAAAATTTTGTGCTTTATTATTAACGTCAAACTGTTTCACAGTGGGATTTAACAAATTGTCATTTAATTCATTTTTCTATTAAACTCTTGATTGAATTAAATTGCGTTATAGGGGAGTGGTGTGTAGTAGGTTTTAAAATTTCAGGAAATCAATTAATATCGTTCTAAAAACATGTATTAACGAAATTATTAACTTTTAAGTTTTTTTTTCGTTTTCGATGTAAATTTTGTTCTTAACATTTGGAATTTAGAATATTTTACAAATAATTTAGCGTATTGTCGAGAAAATATCACATTTTGTTCAAATTTGTCATTCTTATCCGCTATATTAACCCTTTTGCTTCATCTGGTTACACTGATAGCTGTTTGTATCCGTTTACAACTATTGCCAGATAACTTTTGTGAAAAATTCATAAATTTGAAGAAAATATTGTCAAATACTTCGGTTGTTAGACATATTTTTATGAATTTTATCAAAACCAAAATAAAAAATTTGTTATTTCTAATTAAATTTATGTAACTTATAAGATTTTTGAGTTATTTGTTGTTAGCGGTAAATTCCGGAATTCCAGGAAAATCAAATCGATTTTCCGGTTTTGTTAAAACACTAAGAAGAAGGGAGTACTGAAGAACTGAGTTACATTTAATTAGTATATCAATAATATTGATAATACTGCTATTTTTGTTTGTATTTTTTGAGTTATAGCCCTAAAAAAGTCTTATGTATATTTTTTTGTTAGACGGAGAAAAAAAACCAAGAACCCCGGACTGCAAAAGTTTATTAAATCATTTTTACTTTTTAATGGCATTGTTGATTTATTATATTCCAATAATTCAAAAAAAAAAAAAAAAAAAAAAAATATTTATATAAATCCCCCAAATTCAAGCAAAACCTTTAAAAATCATCAACCCATAAATCGTTTTCAATGTGGCAACATTGGTAGCACACAATTTTTGTTCCCTTTTAAACGTGTAGAAGAAGAAGAAAAGTGCCAAAGAAGTAAAGACGTGAAAAAGAGGTTGCTTCCACAGAAAAAGTTTTAATTTTTTTTTATTAAAATCCAGCAATAATAGCTAAAAATTTTATTCAATCTAATAAAACTTCTATAAAAATTCCTTAAAATTAATATAGATTTTCAAGTAAATTAAAAATGTCTTCGCGAAGGTAATTAAAAAATCGTTTGAAAAGCAACTTAAAAAAAAGTGAAAAAATGTCTAAAATACCCCAAAAAAGTGTATCGAAATATTAAAGCTCAAAAAAATTGACAAAAAAAAATCTTTTGCAAAAAATGTGTGTGTGGTTGGTAAACGAATTGTGAAAAAAATCGACAAGAAAAAAGCAAAAAATGCTGCTCCCCTTTTTTGAAACAAAAAAAGGGGGCCCCTCGTAACAACAACTACTAAAATAAAATTTAACAACAAAAAAGTGAAATTGAGAAAAATGCCAAAAAAAAAATTTGTAAAAATTCTTCAACAAATTATTAAATCCCCAATTCTTGGCAGTGTAACGTCACTGTTTCCAATATTTTTTTTGTTGTGGGTCGTGAGTGTATAATTTGCAAACAAGAAAAAAAATCCAATTGGAATCTTAAGTTTATTTTCTTTTTATTTTAATTATAGTTAATTTTATTTTACTTAGTATATTCCATATGTTTTGTTTTTTGTATTCCAAATTTTTTTGTTTTATTGTTAAGTGCATTTTTGTGAACTTTTTTTGTACAATATTTTTTTTTTATTTTGTCTGTTTGTCGTTTTCATCGTTCCGTATGTTTGAAACGGCTGTTTTGTGCCTTTGCTAGTGTATCCATTGAAAGGTTGCCAGATGTTAGTGTATTCAAGAATGCTAAAGATTATTAAGAAATTTCAAAAAAAATTCCCTGAATGTTAAATACTAAATCAAATTGCAAAATATGCTGAAATTCTGAAAAGGGGGTATTTATTCTCTTTATAAAAACTACTGATTTAAAAAATTGTTAGTTGTTCGATCATACTTTTTGGCTGGGATCAAGAAAAAGAAATCAAGTTGCTCTCTTTTCATTTTCAACTTATGAACTTTTAAAAATCTACTTTTGATATATTTTTACATACATTCTAATTCAGCAAAACTGGAGCAGAAAGTAAAAATAGTTCGCTCAAAGTCTGACAAAAAGGTGTTCTAAATTAAAAGAGGGAAGTATTAAGAATCTGAGCTTTATTTAAGTTTTTCTGTAGAAGGAAAGCTAAAAACCTAAGGTATCACAATGGGCTTAACCTGAAGATGTGAATTTATATGCGACTTAGTCGATTTTTTGATACTCATCCTTAAAAAGTTCAGTCAAAGACCGAAAAAAGTGTTCTAAATTAAAAGAAGGAAGTATAAAGAATCTGTGATTTATTAAAGTTTCTCAGTTGAAGGAGGTCAAAAACGTAAGGTATCACAATGGGCCTAACCCAAAGAAGTAAATTTATATGCGACTTGGTCGACTTTTTGATACTCACCATTAAGGGATTTAAGTTATACGTTCTTATAATTGCTTCGACAGAACAAAACGAATTAATTTTTGACAGATACGTTTAAATCGCCAACAGTAGAAGATATTAAGAAATATCTAGCTCCGAATTATGGTCCCATACTTTAGTTTTTAATAGAAAACAGAATTTGTATTATAGAACTATTTCCAAAAAAATGTACCTTTATAATCCTTTGCTCCTTGTATTATAGAATTATTTACAAAAAAATGTACCTTTATAAGTCCTCCGTTGCGATCTTTATCGTGCTTTCAAAGGACAAAGAGTCGACATTCGGAAGGACATAACTAGTATGACTTAGAATTTTACTAGGACTCTGTATCATTTTAAAAGTACGAATTAGTAGCAGTTTCCTGAGTCGAATACAGTAATTCACGCGGATATTTTGAGTCTGTATCCGGTATGCGTCTTAAAATGTACATAATCCAAAACTTGTGTTAATTTTTTATTCCAAAGTGTGACATCAGACGTTCTTATTGTTACCGAAAATTGATTGTTTGGTAAAATTAAAATCTTATATTTCGCAGTACCTGTGCTTAGTATATATACCTCCGTTTATATACTGTATTAAACCGATTTTTTATTAAGTAATCCTCTACTTATGGCTGCATATCATTTGGTTATCGCTGTATTCATCCTATCACAACATAAGTTTCCTTAGATGCTCATCAGTAGTTATTCTACAGTAAGGTTCTATGGATGCTCAAATTTCCGATGTCAGCAAATAATTTTGCATTATATGCAGCCATCCGATTATTCAGTATTCGATCTCTATTCACTTTTTTCGACCCGGATGCTTCAAACATTTGTGTTTCTCCTACTTACCCTTTCAGTTAATCCCCTTTGGCATTCGTTCTTGCATATTTTTTTATTTTAACATAAATATACTGTTACTAGGCCTAAGATATATAATTATTGTTATCTTTCAATTTATTATCATATTATTGATAACTAAAATTGCTATTTGTTGCAAAAATCCCCCATATGGTGAAGAAATAAGTTTAGTTCTTATGCATATGGGGGTTTTTTTTAAAAGGGTTTATAGGGTCTTTCGCTATGACAGAACATATTTGGAGATCAATTTAGACACATTGTAATAACGCCCATATATTGAGAAGATTGATACCCATTAGAATACTTCTCTATTCCTTATCAATGCCTAGTAGGTTTTAGTTCTTTTGTGTGACCTAAGAGATCAAAGCGTTATTGATTTTCTACAGATTTCAATTGTAGAGCATTAGTTTGTAATTTCATCATGAGTTATCAATTTCTTTAGCTATAATAACTAAAGGTGTCAGAACATCATTATGTGCTTCAGCTTGGTCCAAAGACTGTTAACTTACTATGAATGGAAGGCTTGCTTCAGGTTTTAGTTCTTTTGTGTGATCTAAGAGACCAAAGTGTCCTTGATATTCTACAGAATTGAATTTAGGGCATTAGGTTGTAATTTCATCATGAGTTATCAATTTCTTTAGCCATAATAATTAAAGGTGTTAGGACATTATTATGTGCTACAGCTTGGTCAAAAGACTGTTAATCTAATGTACATTTAATAAATATCCGCCGTTGACACACTATGACTTGAAGGCATCCTTCAGGATAATATGCCTACTTTCCTGAAGCGTTCAAAAAACCAGTCAGGTAACATGCGCCTTTTTAATTTAGCTAGCTTTGCGACGGATTGCATGGGAAATATTTGATCATTGATCGGAGTTGGTCGATTAACTGCAGTGTACATAGATTTTTAGACCCCATCTTTCCCAAAGTCTTCTTGTTTATATGAAATGAATCAACATTCACGCTTATTTTGAAAGTTCCAACGTAATAACATCATGCCATCTGTATTATCTACAAATTAAAACCTAAATTTATATCAACATTCCATCACTTTCTATTAAAAAAAATTCGTTAACACTGGCAACTCTTAATTAATTTTTGTAGTTTCTACTCTTTTTTTTCGTGCACTTTGCTTTTGGTGAGTACAAATATTTGTACTTTTTTGTGAGAGTGTGTTTGTGCAAGTTTGTATAGTATCTTCAGCTGCTTTTTAGTTGTTGTTTTTCTTTTTTGTTTTTTGTTCATAATGATGATTCTGATGACGCTGCACAGCTACCTCCCTCTGCTACAATAACAACAAAAGCAAAATTGTATAAACTCAGCTGGCTCAACAGTGGCTGTTAGGCTAACAGACTAAATGGCAAAGTTATAAGTCGTGTAAGGCAAAAGAATTAAGTGTTGATGAAATAATTAAAATTAATGTTAAACTGACTGACATTTACAAGGAGAAAAATCTCAAATTTTAGTTTATTTCATGAAGTATAAGGAAATATATTGTTTTTTACTTTAAATAATTACCTACAAATATTTGAGCTTAATTTTACATTTGGAAATATTGATTCGCTTTAGAGGAAAAAAATTAAAGTTTTAAAATGTTAAAGTCTGGCAGCATTCTTTAAACATCAAACATTGTTGTAGATTTTGTTGTAATTCTATTGTTTTTATTTTATTTTTACTTTTCTTCTTTATAGATTCTTCTTTAGATTCTTTTGTTGTATTTTTTGTATTTCGTTTATTTTTTTTCTATTCAACGACCAGAGCCACAAAACAACAAAAACAAAAGAAGAGAAGAAAAAACGACCGTTGCTAACCCGTCTGTTTTTTCTACAAGCAGCAGCGGCAGCTTTTCAATACTTTTTTTAATATTCTTGTTGTTGCCATTGTATATTCTGCCCCTACAACCAGCACGTATAGGTTATTTTTTGTTGTTGTGTGAACACACAATTACTTTGTTGAAAATCAAAGCAAAAAAAAAAAAACGTATACTCCAACACTTTAGAACAAACAACAACAAATCGTCAAACATTTTTTGTTTTTGTTATTTGACAAAAAGGGAATGAAACCAATTTGATAGTCAATCAGTTAAACAATCAAAAGTAATCTTCTCTATTCACCTTCTTCCCCCCCCATCACTAACCATTGTTGTAGATTTTATATTTCAGTCTGATTTTTTTTAGTTTAACAAGGTTTTTTTGTTGATATTTATTGTAATAACAAAAACAAAACATAAAACAAATCCTGAACAGCTGATAAAGGTAAAAGGATTTTACAAATTGCTCGCAATTGTTCAAGTTTTAACGAGAACAAAACTGGAACTGTACAAGAACTGAATTAAAACTAAACTATAACTGAACTTAGAACTTAAATAGAA
>JACGTJ010003837.1:10601-22651 GCA_014858695.1 Chrysomya rufifacies | reverse complement strand
TTTTTTTTAATATCAAAATTTTCAAAAAATATTACATTTTTTTTCAAAAAAAAATTTCAAAAAGTTTCTTAAAGAAACGTATTTTTTAAAAATGTTCTTACTGAAACAATATTAAAAAAAATTTTAAGAAATAAAATTTTCAAAAAAAAAAATCAAAATATCAAAATTTTCAAAAAATATTAAATTTTTTTCAAACAATAATTTCAAAAAGAAATTTATTTTTTTAAAAATTTTCGTAATGAACTAAACTAAAAAAATTTAAAGAACCAAAATTTAAAAAACAGTAATAATAATAAAAATTAAAAAAAAAATCCTAAGACTTTGGTTTAAATTTTTTAAAATATTTTATCGCGAGAATTTAACAATTTAAATTCGACAGAATCCATTCATAAATGGCCTAGATATTTTCAAAAAACCGTTATTTTTGAATATTTTTCAATATTTCGACCATTTCTATACATACTACGGACTTGGACCCTTCCTAAAACGATAGTATGAATCTTTTTCATTATAAATTATATATATTCTGAATTGTCTAGCCATTAATAGCCTAGATATCTTCAAAAAACCATTATTTTTGAATATTTTTCAATATTTCGACTATTTCTATATGCACTACGGATCTGGAACCTTCATAAATCGATAGTATGAATTTTTTTATAATTTTGTTTTTTTTTTAATTTTTTAAATCGATTAATAAATAGTCAAGTTATTGTCAGAAAAACTATAAAATTTTGTTTTATATTATTTGTATTAGTTGTTTTTGCTTTACTAATATAAACCACACACACACAAACACACCACATTACCCTAAATCTTTGTTTTGGATTTATGAAGCCGTTGTAAAAGATAGAGGCTTTATTATTTCACTGAAAATTTTATTAATTTTTGGACGATTTTTCGGTTCAACATTTTATCGGATACGACCATCTGAAACGGGGAAGGGAATAAGCTATTTTTGGAGAATTTTTTTTTTGTTAGCCAACTTAAGTGAAGGGCTTCTATAGCCGAATATAGCGTTCTTAATTGTTGATATTTTGTTAGCTTATATTCTATGGAGTTCATTAGTTATTTCCATTTCTATATCAAAATATTTCGAAAATTTCAGGACGACTTTCATTTTTCGTTAAATCCAAAAATATCTCTATACATCGAATTTCAAACATCTTTCATTTAAACATTTATAAGCTTATTTTAATGATGTAAAATATATATGAAATGGGGAATGATCTATTAAAGAAACTACAATATATCGTTGGTTTTTTTGTAAAATTGTATACTACACATGCTACTTTTT
The DNA here is from genome assembly GCA_014858695.1 of Chrysomya rufifacies. Taxonomy (NCBI): domain Eukaryota; kingdom Metazoa; phylum Arthropoda; class Insecta; order Diptera; family Calliphoridae; genus Chrysomya; species Chrysomya rufifacies. The sequence continues at coordinate 21,354 of JACGTJ010003837.1, read as the reverse complement.
ATTATCTTTTGATATGTTTATGTACGAAATGAAATGTATTCAAGTGAAATGTGATTATTATTTTCAATACAAACACTTAATTTTTCAAAAATTTTTTATTCATATACATTTTATATTCAAAATTGTTTCCTTTTATATACTAACAACGACTTATGCGGTAATAAATCATTGGATTTTATTGATTTTAAAACTAATACATTATTAAATATGTTAAAAATTGTAGTTGTGTTCTTTTTTTAAAAAAAGATTTTAAAGTTAAAAATGCAATTTTTAAATGCATTTTTTATAAATATGTTCCCTTTTTTGGTTAAGAATTGTAATTGTGTTCTTTTAAGTAAAAGATTTTAAATTTGCTTAATTTGCAGCTAAGAAAAAATGCTATTTGGTTTTCAATATTTGGCTTTCATATTAAAATATAACAATGTCTTTGTTAAAGTTTCAGTTTTATTTAATGAAAAATTTTAAACGAAACAAAATCTTTAGTTCTATTTTAAAAATTTGCCAAGAATTAAATTAGTAAGGCAGAAAATTGTAATTGGAGCTGTTTTTGTAAATAAAACAAGTTTATTATATCGAAAAGAATTAAAAAATGTTTAAATTTGTCAAAAATTGCAATTACATTTTGTATTCTGCTTTGCCATAGTGTTTGAATTTACTTATAGGATCACAAGAGAAATGTTTATTTATTACAAAAAATGTAAATAATATAATAAAGCTTTACGATGTTAGATATTTTTTTAATTTCACAATTTTTTAAAAAGAAAAAAAATGTGAAAAAAATTAAAATTTTTTCGAAGGCTTCAACAGCTCTATACAGTATGCGAGATTCAAACAGATATGAAAAAAATTCAATTTGATTCCCTTCTTAGCTATTTTACTAGAACTAAAAAGTTTAAATTGAATTTTTAATTATTTTTTAGGAATAATTACAATTTTGTGTAAATAGTATTTCATTGAACTTATAAATGTTGCACATAGTAACAGTGGTACAATGTTTGTAATTCGTATTTTAGTTTTATAAAAAAAAAACGTTTTGGAACATATTACGCTATGTTTATCTCAAAAACAAAAAGAGAAAATAATAGCCTGAGCATTAACTTCCGGAGTAGTTTAAAAAACTATTTTTAAACAGCAAACTATTATCACTATTACAAAACTAAAATATATTACTATCAAAAATATGTTTCTAATCTCATTCACTAGCTATGTTAATTTTAAATATTCATTAAAAAGATACCTATAAGCATTTAAATACTCAACAATTTAAACTATACTACTTAAAACTATATGCCTGACAAGTTATTGATTGGTGGACATAAATGTTATTGTATTACGTCATGAAATGTAAGGGGTAGAAGATTATTTTATTACATGATATCTGAGATAAACATTGTAAATGATGCTGATCTATAAAATTGATTTTTCAAGAAAACTTCTATTTATTTAAAACATGGGACACATTGATACTATTAAAAATTAAAAATTAAACTAAATAACATTATAATTTATTACATGTTAATAGCATGTTACATACTCACCCTTCTCAAGGCTTGAAATGTTTTAACAGCATAAGTACAACCGGGTTCTTCACAACGATGCACCTCTTGACTATGCACCAATTGGACATGTTGATTTAAATCGGATTCACGTACACAACGATATTCACATTCCACACATTTAAAAGGTTTATCCTTTAAATGCCGGTAACGTACATGAGTAGCTAAAGCACTGGCGGAAGAACAAGTCATATCACACATGCTACATTTAAAGCAATTAACATGTTTAATCATATGAGAACGTAATAACTTTTCGGTAGCAAAGTATTTAAAACATTGGGCACATTGATATTTTTGAGCTGGAATACACAAGCAAACAAAAAATTAAGTAATTACAAATAGTTTACTTAATGAGACGAAGAAAAAAAATCGATAAGATCAATGTAGAGTCTAACGACCCTAGAATTATGGGCCGTAAACAAAATAATATTATTTAATCAAACAACCCTAGATTGTTCTACTTACTATTATTATCTGGTTGACGTCTAAGATGATCAAACAATGTAGTCTTTGTCCTAAATAGTTCACCGCAATGAAAACAGGCCACTTGTTTTTTGTTCGAATGTGTGCGTATATGTTCGATTAGGCGATATTTATTGTCCATTTGTTTTTTGCAAAAATTCCAATTACATTGTATTTTTGGTCGTTCGTCGTCCGGAGATTTTTGAATTTCATATTCGAATGAGGCATGCTGCACTATATGATCTTGAAATTCTACAATCGATACAAACGTTCTTTCACAATCTGTCCATTCACAGCGAAAATTAGTATTCAATTCCGGTATTTTGTCACATTCTCTGGGAGGAGCATTGCATCGTGGTATTTGCTTGTTATTCTCCAATTCATATTTACCCAGCACCAAAAGACCATTGTAGTAACCATGATAGAAGATATGTCTATGGATTTGTGTTATGCACTCGGTGCTGTAATCACAAGCACCCCATACACAATTATATTTACCCGTACTGTCGGCTTTAAGGCCTTCCAAATGACTTTCGATATGACTATTTAATTCCCAATCATTATTGCATTGTACATTGCAGCCTGTCCAGCTACACGGTATGGTTGGCAGTTCTATTTTTCTTCTTTTGCTATTGCTCATTGTCGCCGCCACTCTCTGGGGGAAGTGTGATGTTGATGTGCTATTTTTTTAATTTCGTTCGATATTTTTGCGACTGCAAGTAGCCAAAATGATTGCTTTAGAAATGATGGTAGTAAAAAAAATGTATATTTTCCGCTCGAAGCGCTCATTTTGTTTACTAAAAATAACAGGGTTGTATAAAAACATATGGGGTGAAAAAATGTTACTCATTTTGCGTGTCATTTAATATTTATTCAAGCAGCTTGAACAGTATATTTCTTATATCAAACACATAAAATAATTCAAATTTAATTGATTTATCAATTAAAAAAATTTAAATGTTGGTTGCAAAGGCCAATATTTTTTAGTTTTTAATGTTTCTTACAGAATTCTTATTCTCAAAATTTTATTCCAAAAAACGTTTTCGAAAATTAAAATAAATTTTTAGCGTAGCCCTATTTGGACATATCAATTTGTGCCGCAGAAAGTGGCATATTACAGAAAATCGTTTAAACATAAAAATCTTTATATTAAAAAAAGTAATTGAGAAATAAAATATAATAATTTTTTAATGACATTTAGATTTTCATATTTATTGAATGATTTGTTTGATGACTTGAAATGATTCAGATAAATCTTATTTGTCAAACATTTTTTAATAATAAATAACAATTTCATTACAAATTAATTACCCCTAGTTGCTTCAAGATTACAACCAGCAAATTCTAGTTTATTCAATCATATTTGACATAAGGTACTTTAAATTACCTTTAATTCTTAATAAAAAAAATAGACATCTAAATGTTGTTCTAATATATATTTTGTAAATAATTTTTATTTCTGATCGAAAAATGTAAAACAAAACACATTCATTGTGAAATTTTATTTTCTAATTATTCAAAAGTTAAAAAAATGGTTAACATTTTTTGTCACTCCTCGACAACTTATGTTTAAAAAATTTACAAAAACAAAATACATTGAATTGACTTAGGTTTTTAATAATTTGTTTCGCTTCTATGTGTTCTTTATTTATAAACTAAGAGAAACTTTACACTCAGAGAAAAAATGTGTTGTTTGTCTGGCTTTCTATTATATGTCATATAAGAAAATACAAAATAAGTCAAGATTGCTAAAACTATCGAATTTTTACCCTTAAAATACACATATTTTAAGGAAAAAATTAAGTACAAATTTTTTCCGCTACCACCTGGTTTTCAAAAAATAGGTCGGTAAAGTCCAGAAATCTATATATCTACATTTGTACCTAAGGTAGATAAAATAGGGGTCATTGGAAAGCTCTCGGTAAGACCTATCTGATGGTTAACCCATTGTGGAGTAAAATTGTATTTTTAGTATGACTTTTTAGAAAAGTATCGTAAAGGGGAAAAATCTGCAACTGTAGATTAGTGGCACCAGGTCAAATTCCTATTGGTACTATGTCGCTTTCAAAGCTTCTATTAAAATTTATTGCTTATTATCTATTAGGGACCCAATTCTGGCATTTTAACAAGTATTAGTTTGATGGAAGTCTGTGCTAATACATTTTTGTGATTTTCAGTATTTTATCTTAATTTTGTTTTTTTCATATTGCAACTTCTATAGAAATCAGTAAAAAATTTTAACATTTTATGATGGTGTCACTTTGTAATTATACTTACTACAGAAAGTGTACTAGAATTCGCGTCCTAAGTGTTCAATGCTGATAATTAAATCCCCATTTTAACATGAAAAAATTAAGTAGCACATTGAAATCTATTATCAACAACATTGATACAAATCAACACTACATACATTGGCTATGTATTCCTTCAAAGCTCTAACAATCACTTCCAATAATATAATGAAACATTTAATAGTACAAATAGGATTTTTTTGTCACTTTTTTATTTTTTTAGCATTATCACTACAGTATCTGATAGTAAAAACGAGGCTTAGTGTTTAAAATACACTAAAAATAAAAATTCACCCAATTCCACACAGTACACTGGTTAGATTTGTTTACTTGGTGTGGGTTTGAGCTTTTCTCATTTGAGTGAGGATGTTGGACAATTCTTCACGCTTCCTCTTAGCACGGATGTGTGTGCCCAAACGACGTTTCAAGAATTTCAAGGCACGCTTATCCTTGGAAACCTTCAACAATTCCATGGTTCTCTTTTCATAAGGAGCATGACCAACAACTTCACGTACCAAATCACGCATGAACTTGGTGTGGCGGGTTTGGATCTAAAAGGAATAAAAACAAAATATTATTAGTCTTCTTCACTTACATATAATACACAATAACAACAATATAAACAATTTTATTACTAATTAACTCAGTGCCAATTTCTTAACCACTTTACCATAACAAATTATTTCAGACTCACAAAGCCCAAAAGAATATTGGACCCGCTTGCCTGTATAAATAATTCTTATATGGTTGTCTGTGAATGGTTTAAAAGCTCATCATTGTTTTCTTTTTAATACAATAACAACAATAGCTTAAAACAATTGTGTTGATGTATTAAAAAAAAATTAAATTTCTATTTTACTTACATTCTTCAAACGGGAACCACGCAAGCCTTTAACTTTCTTGTTGCCAGTGTATTTAACATTTCTGACTTTGGTGGTTTTGTGTCCCTTGTTGAGACCGACACAGAGTTCGTAGCGTACTGCCATTTTGGCTGCAAATAGAAAATAAAATGTTTAATGAAAATATATTTAGGAAAACATTTTCAAATTCATTTAAACAACTATTGTACGGTATTTACTGCATAGTCATTTTGCTTTTTATCCAAGTGATGTTAGAAATATTTAAAAATTTTTTAACTTTTTTGTATTCGTTCACCTACCTTAGCAATTGTCAAAAGGCGGAAAGAGCTTTGACAGGGCATGTTGTTTAGTAGCCATTTTTCGTGGCGTTTTTACACCACAATTTGACATTTTTGTTGTGTTGCCAGATGTTCTGAAATTTATACAAATAGGTAAATAAAAATTTATAGTACTTCATTAATTTAAGAAGCATATAAGTATTTAAAATTTAAATTTATCAGAAGAAATAAAAACATTATGAATCTTTAAGAATCTCTACGATATTTCGTAAAAGAAAATATATAAATATATTATACAATTTGGAACAATTTTATTTATATGAGACTTCTGAAATATACTGTTTCACTCGATAAATAAACTTATCGTACAAATATTCGATTTTTGTTTTGTTTGACGATACGGAGTAAAGAATAAGCAATTGAAATGAAAGATATAGGCTTTCTTAAAATAATAAAAAATACATATATAAGTATACATTTTACGTGTTTTGTATACAAGATGTGATAGAAACATTCAAATTGACATAAAAGTGTCTTAAAATATATTTTTTTCAAAAAATATATTTTCTATGAATTAATATTTGTATTTATTTCTTTATTATATTATTTATTTTTTATTTATTTATTTATAAAAAAAGTTGTCTGCAAATTCGAATACAAAACAAAAATTAAAAAAAAAAAAACCATCAATACATTCAGAATTCTGAATAATTTTAAAAAGCATTTTTCATTTGAAATGAAAATCAAGAGAGTGATAAACGGCTCTAATAGTGTGATATATAACTTTTTGTGAAGATTTCTCAAAATGTTTTCTTAAAAACTTAAAAATCTTTACTAGTAATTTTTTCATGAAAATGTTATGATGAAAATTATCATGTTTTTGTTTATTTAAAAAAATGTGTCTTTGGTACCTAATTTCTGCTCAAAAATCTTTACTAGTAAATTTTTTTCATGAAAATGTTGTGATGAAAATTATCATGTTTTCGTTTATTTAAAAAAAATTATCTTGGTACCTAATATCTGCTCAAAAAGAAGTCACAAAATTATTTTTAATCTTAGAAAATAACTTTTATTTTTTAACAAAATAAGTTTCATATTTACAGACGTTTCCTAAATTGTTAATTAATTTTTATTTTGCTAAATATTTCCATATTATTTAGCATTTAATGATTTTTTTAAAAATAATGTAATTCTGTATCCATTTTTTAAGTGTAAAAACAGAGTTGTATTTTTGGTACTCAATAACCTGCAAAAAAATACCAGATACTTGTCAATAGCTACTTTAGCAATTTTATGTAACTCTGTAATAATAATACAACACTGTGTATATGTGTACCGGCCATATTGTTATTGTGTGTAGTGAAATAAAAGGCTACTTTTCAATCCACGTGTTTAAAACCACAAACTTTTCAAGAAAAAACAGTGAAAAATAACAAAAATATAAATAAAAACTATTGAAAATTAAACTAAATATACCATATAAACAAAAACAATAAATTTTTTTTAATTTTTCGTGATTAAATAAAGGTAAGTTGCGGTTTGAAAAAACAAAATCCAAATAGTCCATCAAAACATAACCTAAACATTGAAAAAATTAATAGAAAAAAATTTCGCATATAACGAAACGAATGAAATTTATGAAAAAAAGCTAAAAAAAATGTTTGCATAAAGTGAAAGGAAGTTGTTAAAAAATTAAAAGAAATTTTACAAAATAATTTCAATAATTAAAAGTAATTTCATAATGACAATAATATGTTCATAGTTTGTGCAATAATAGTTGTGGAAGTTGTAAAAATATTGATTGTGTGCTGGTGAGAAGCAGGAGTTATGAGACGAAATTATTTTTACTTTTTCTTTACCAGGGGGAGGTAGGAGGCATAATACCAAATTTTAAGTTGTATAGTAAGTATCTTCTCTTTTTTGTATAGTGTATGATGATGATGGTGATTCGTGTATAGCATAATCAATAGTGCCAACACCTCGTTTTTTTGCGCTTTCTTTAAACAAAAAGAAAGAAAAGAATTATTTCTTGTGGATATTTGGAAAAAAAAGCAAAGAATGAATGGAAAGTTTATGGAAATTGCTATAATTCTTATTTTCATGTTAGGGCTGCTAAAATTTTTATTTTTTAATTTATAATATTTATTGAACAAAGTCCAAGAATAGACAAATTTGCTATTGTTTTTGTAGATTTCCAAATCTAAAAAATTAAAATTATCAACGTTTTTGGTATAGTATAATAATTGTTTGGCTCTTTGGTGTGCAATATTTTCAGAAATTAGTGATTGCACAATAATATTTGTATGTACATATAAATGTTTTCTTTTTATTTATATTTTTCTCTGTGGATGTCTCGTGTGCCCCGTTTTATTTTCTATTAAGTCTATGATGTGTTATTTTTGTTTTTATTATTATCCGGTTGTGTTTCATTTTTTTTTTTGGAAAATCAGCTGTGTGCTTTATATAGATTTTCTAATTCTACTTACGGTGTGTGTAAATATGTTATATTCTTGTTCATTCTTAAGTTTTAGTTTTTACTAAGAAAGGGTGAACTCCTTAAATTGCGTTTTATTTAACAAAACAATGCGCATTTGTGTTTTGTATATAAAATAGTGATCATTTTCCACCTTTTTTTTCTACAGACAAGTCATGTGTTTTTTAATATATTGTCTGGTTTTTAGTGTATTTAGACATTCATCCACATTTTATTTTCTCCTTTTTTTTCTTAATCTGCACATCTGTATGTCTGTCTGACCGTCTGGCTTTTTATTTGTTTGATAGGTTTTTCACATTTGTATGTATTTTGTTATATGTTAGTACATATGTATGTACATATTTCATTATCATAAGTTTTATTTACGATTTCTCATTAAATTTAAATTTTAGTTCTTTTGTTTTATATTTATTTGATGTTGTTGTAGTTTTTGTTATTGCTCCTATATGTTAATCTTAGAGGTAACCTTCAGTTTTGTTTCTCTTTTATGTGTGGCATTGACTTAATGTCATGACATTTTCATTCAGAGCGTATTATAACTAAAATAGAGAGCAGCAGCAGCAACAACATTATTTAAATTTATTTTTTTTTTAAACAAACATATAAACATTACAACGTGTTTTTAAACCAATGAATTTATATCTATTTAATTGTTCTTTTTGTTAACAAACAATGTGGTTTTTTAAAAATTTAGTTACTTGCTTTAAAACACATGTTTTGCGGAATTTCTTGAATTTTTGTTAAAAGAAAAAAATTATTTTTTCTTATTTATTTTTGTTATTATTAAATTGTTTTCGTATTGCTAATAATAACAAATAAAACAATTAGATTTATAATTAATTTATCATAAACAAATTATTTTTTAAATTTGTGTATTTTAATGAAAGAAAAAAAAAAACGTATTTTTATGCTTTAGAAAAAGTAAATGTTGAGTGTTTTTGCTTAATTTAAATAATTTGAATTAAATAAAAAATATATACATATTAAATAAATAACAACGTGATTATTTAATAGGTAAACTAAAAAATTAACTAATAGTTCAAATGTTTATAAAAGAGAAAATAAACAAAATAATAAACAGAAACATATAGTAATCTACATACATATATAAAAGTTTTTATTTCCGTTTATTTGATTTGAAAGATATAGGTTCTATTTCAGCTAAATTTTAGGATTTTTTTTTTATTTTGTTAAATTATGGCTTAGTTTTTTTATGAGCTCAATTTGTAAAATATTTTTCCTGTATTTTTACCTTCAGGTCCGCAATTAATCTTTAGGGTTGGCTTTTATAGTGGATCTTATTAAAACCTATTCTACTGTTGTCTCTATTAGTTAAAAGCTCAGATTATTTATGGTTCCCGATTTCTATTTTAAATTTTTAATCAGTTTCATTTCTATATCATACCTTTAACTAGTTAATGGTTTTCATTAGGTGCATTTGAATACTATATTTCCTGCATTTGTGCCCTTAGGAGGTTCGCAATTATCCTGTGAATATGGCTTTTGTATTTGTTCTTCTTAAAAACACTGTTCTATTCTACTGTTGTCTCTTTTAGTTTAAAGCTCAGACCGATGATGTTTTCAGACTCCTATTTTAAATTTTTAATCAGTTTCATTTCTTTTTCATAGCTTTTACAAGTTATTGTTTTCATTTGGTGCATTTGTATACTATATTTCTTGCACTTGAGCCCTCAGAAGGTTCGCAATTATTCTGTGAGTATGACCTTTGTAATGGTTCTTCTTAAAAACACTCTTCCATCCTACTGTTGTTTGTAATAGTATAAAGCTCATACTAGTTAAGGTTTCACATTCCCATATTAAATTTTTAATCAGTTTAGCTTTATGGGCACCAAATAAATGTTAATAAATTATGTAATTGTTTTATTTGATCAATTTATGAGAAGATGAACTAATAGATTAGCAACATTTTTCAATATACCTTTCAAAGACGAATATTGGATATTAGTTGGACCAAATTGAACTGTCAGTAAGCGAACCTAAAAACTCTTTACTGAACTAATAAACAATTGTTATTGTAGAGATACATTAGTACACAGTTTATCATTCTGCATATAGAACTGTATGTGCAGCCGTCATATTTACTAGAAGCTTTATTGAAATACAATAAGTTCTTGGCTCTTTTTAGCGAATATGTTATATCCTTGGAAAAGTAAAACAATATATGATGTTTAACCATAGAATTACATGCTTTTAAACTAATGACAATTTTTCTTTGTCCACTTTTTAAGTAATTCTAAAATAATCAATCAATTTATTGAATTTTGTTTTTTTCCACACAAATCATGCTTTAACATTTTTTTATGTTTCAGTACTAAACAAATTTGCATATTTGCCAAATCATCATCTCTCTATAAACAGTATAATATGGCCTGTGCTATATGTTTTACTTAGTATATTTTTGAAATAAAACAATTAGTATTATATTTTACTGTATTATATTCTTGCAAAAGAAAGATCTTTGATACACAATTTTAATTCACAATTTAGGTGTTTTTTTTTATTGAACTTTGATTAGAGGTGGGTAGAAGTGGGTAAGGCCTATATTTATTGTTTAACTTTCTTATTAGTTCAATAGAATTTATTTTTTTTGTAGGTGCTCTTGTTTCTTGTTTAAAGCATGGTTCCGAATAGAGTTTTTTCCTCCAACAGGAATCTTGCTGTTCCTAAATTGCCCAGAATCTTAATGTGTTAAAAATATTGTTTAGATTAGATTAGGGAAAGCCGATGCCACAATTGTAGCATCTGCACTCGGAGATCCATGCGGGTCCATTGTGATCCCTTCAAAGAAAGA
>JACGTJ010003836.1:1745-12036 GCA_014858695.1 Chrysomya rufifacies | reverse complement strand
CCATCATTTTTTGATGGTGGGTATAAAAAAATTGATAAAAGAAAATAACAAATCCTTTTATATGCTAAATTTTCTTAGCCGCACTGATTACAAAATCAAACTAGTAAGAACGCTATCTTCGGCTATGTCGAATCTTATATACTCTTCACTTAAGTTGGCTAACAGAAAAAAATCCTCAAAAAGTAGCCTACTCCGAAAAAAAAAAAAAAAATAGAAATATTGAACAAAATAACGGTTTTTTGAATATATCTGTTAAATTGAATTAATTATGAAAATATCGAGGAGGTTCGTTTTGCTACCTTGGGTGGCTCTGTGATATTTGGAGAGTAACAACGAAATGTTAAAATCAAAATGTTTAATTCCAACGTAGAATCCATATTACTATATGGCTACGAGAGTTGGAAGCTAAGCTCATGTAATTACAATGCTTTACAGGTGTTTGTTAAAAAGTGCCTCCGAAAAATCCAAAGAATTGTCTGGCCTAGTATAATATTCTAACGCCAGATTATGATCGACCACTAACCAGATCACAGTACGTATAGAAATCCGTAAGAGGAAGTGGGCACAGACTTGATATCGCCGATATTGCGAACGAATGGAATCCACAGGGTCGACCGACATTAACGTGAAGTAGATAGATGAAAAATGAAATCAAAAAATCTTGTATAAATTATATATTTGTTATAATTATATAATAATTCTTTTGAGTTTAAAGGCAATGACTTTTTTGAATTTTTCATTCATCCATTTTTGATAATATTCTAAAGTTTACCGTCCCAATATATAGCAATTTATATGCGAAAAAATATGTTTAAAAACTATTTTGGTTTTTAATTATGAATATATTAATAGGTCTTCAGATATTTTAAGTCATCTAACAAATTATCTGCACATTCTAATGTTTTTATTTACGATTTTGGTACATTTTGCAAAATTTGGTACTTTTTTACACTTTGGGTGCTATTTGTTTTTTAGAACAAATTCTATTAAACAAGTAAGAGTGCTTTAGACGGTCAAACTTGACTCTATAATACCCTACACTTTTGTAGGCTAGGTGAAGTAGTAGCCCCTTAATGATCAATTTTAATACGATTTGGCTCTGTATACAAATATTTTAAATCAAATTTTATGAAGTTACAAAATTTTTCTATCTTACCACGTATTGATGATTTTTTCGCAGTAAATCGCTTATTTGGCACATACGTTAAGGTCTCTACACATATATATTTTTTTTTAATTTTAATTACATATCTATTTAAGCGAGTTATGTGTTTAAACTTTCATTTTGGAGGGGTACATTTGTATGGGGACTGGGTGAAATATTGAACCGACTATAACCATTTCAATAGGTTTATGCCGAATTCATTTTTTAGGTTATACACATATTTTAGGAATATTTTAAATTTTGGGGGAATAGATGGACATTGTACCAAAATAAAATGTTCTTAAGAAAGCTTTAAAAATGTGACCATCCACACATACAGACAGACATCGATAGATCGAGGAACGGTATATTAAAACACAAATGTTTTGTATATTACGATATAAAAAGTTATAATAGCAAAAAGTATAAAATTTAGTTTGGAGTCTTCTTCTTTTATTCTTTAAAATGGTGTAAAATAAAATATTTAAAGATTTTTCACTTTGAACATATCGTAAATGAAAAAGGAGTGAATTCATATTCCAAAAATGGAATTGTATGCATATCAGTTAGGACTATAACAGATTCTGCCAAGCAAGAATTACCGCGTTATTTCCAAATATTCGATTCTGCTCCACTGTGCACCTTAAATCAACAACCATTTAAATAATTGTTTGTTATTGATAATAATTTTTAAGAAAAACAAATAATTATTTTCGAAACCCACTACTAAACCATTATTTACAAAACAAATTTTAGAAATAATAATTCGCTACAACTTAGCATTCTAAAAAGTATTTTTTATTTTTTTTTAATCTCAACACCAAAAAAATTTGTAAGCAAAAACTAGAATTAAAAGGACTTACCTTATTCAATTTATTCTTTTTGGAAGTTTTATAAATAGTACAAGCGGCCTGAACTAAAGCTATAAACACCAAAGCAGCAATTAGACCTAGAACTGTGTACAAACGTACTTCCGATAGTTCGAAAAATGATAATTTTGTATCTTCGGTATTATCAATAGATTTATCTAAAAATAAAGAAACACATTAATTATTAAGTTAACAACTAATAGTTAGGGTCACTTACATTCCAAAGCTTGGAAATCTAAAAATTGAGGATCAACCGTTAAAGAACCCACTTTGCCGGATGTTATTTTATCTAAAAGAGCCGTTTTGATAATGTCACCATTTTTCATGGCCGTTTCTTTACTATCTCCAGGTATCGTATTTGTAGCTAAAGCCTGACCCTTTTCGTAATCATCCTTATCGAACATAGCCTGAAGTTTAGCAATCATAGTTGTAGGACCCTCCCTGTAAAATAAGTATTTATAGTTGTAGTATTTAGTCAACATAAATAAGAAAATCTAAATTACTTTTCGAAACTTATAATATCGGTTTTATAATAACCGGGAATTTCATTAAGAACACCATTGAATGAATCCGAAATAGTGGCAGCAAGTTGTTTAAATTCTACACTACCGGGTTTGGGAGCTTCAAAAGATTCAGCCAGATTCATAAGTTTTACACCCACAGCATAAATTAAACGATTGGGTGCTGGAGTTGTAAGGGCATTAACACTTTGTTCAAGTTCTATAAGCAATAATAAAATGTTAAATTTAATTTATGATCCTTAATATTCAAAAAAATGTTTAAACCCCACCCTTTCCACACGATTTAATACAAACACGAATAGGTGAAATTTGAGGAACAGATTCGTGTTTTCGTATTTTCTTATTAACAGCATTGAAAGCACCACCCAAAACTGGGAAGAACAAGTACAAACAATGATCTTCAGTAAATGACAAGTCCTAGAAAATAATTGAAAGTAATATTTGAAATCATTAAACCAATTCAAATCGAAATTATTAAATTCCACCTGTTCATCATTGGTTATACGTTTTCTGGTAAATTCCAATATAGTAACACCCTTTTCAATATGACCCGAAGCATCTACAATATCTTGACGATCGTCCAATTTTGGTGAAGAATAACCATTAATCCACGTATCCATTAAGAACGGTCGTCCATTACGATCTACCCAACCGATAATAGCATCTGTTTGGGACATTTTCTCGTCGTTACTGAAACCAATACCAGTCCAGGTTTGAGTATTTGTTGTCTCAATATGCCAACGCATATCATCGCCACGTCCAATGGTCTCCCAGGAGGCATAATATTGGCAAGTATGATTTTGTGGTGAACAATCTGAGGGATATTTCCAATGACCATAACAATCATTGTCCAAAACATTGCTATCATCACCACTTTCGCCAGTTTTCGTTTTTTCTTTTTCTAAAACACAAAAATTAGAAAATTTTACAATTTATTGATTTATTTTCTCTACAAGATCTTACCAAAGAAATTGATTTGTGTAACACCACGTTGCATTTTATGACCGTGATATTTTAATTCGTCAGGTTGATAGAATTCTTTAACTGAAGCATCTTCAGTTTCGATACCCGAAGCTGGTACGTGAACATAGTTGCCAGGTTCTTGACCTTTAGCCCAAATGACATGTGTCAATTCATCATCTAAAGTGTGATCTGTGGGTTCAGTGGCTACTAGTTTTTTACGGAAAATTATAGTTGTAACACCATCTTTTTCATAACCAGTGGCCAAAGTTAAATCACTCTTTCCGCCATAAAACTCATCATGACGTGGTGTTGATCTGTCACGAGTATAATAGTCACCAACACGACTTGCCATACCACGAGCCGAACCAATAACAATATCCGTACAATCCATGGGATTGAAATCGTGAATTGGAGTGTAAGGATTCAATTTATATTTTTTAGAGTCTGCAAAATGTTTAAAATTTGTTTAGAATAATAAAGACTTAATAAAAACCAAAAAATTGGGGTTTTAGTAAGATATTGATGATAGAAGTAAAAATGTTTGAAAGAGTGAACAAATGTGGAAGATTATGAGAGTCATATAATAAAGTTTGTGTACCTGGTTCTGGTGTTTGAGGAGCAATAGTGTTCTTAGCGGATTTTGGCTCAGGTTCTGATTTTGGCTCAGGTTCCGATTTTGGCTCAGGTTCCGATTTAGGTTCCGGCTCAGATTTTGGTTCCGGTTCCGATTTTGGTTCTGGTTCAGATGCCGGTTCAGGTTCAGATTTGGGTTCAGGTTCCGATTTCGGTTCTGGTTCTGATTGCGGTTCTGGCTCAGGTTCTGATCGAGGTTCCGGTTTGGGTTCAGATTGTGGTTCAGGCTCAGGTTCTGATTTAGGTTCGGGTTCAGATGTTGGTTCCGGTTCTGATTTCGGCTCCGGTTCAGATTTTGGTTCTGGTTCCGAAGTAGGCTCTGGCTCTGATTTAGGTTCCGGTTCTGATTTTGGTTCAGGTTCTGAACTAGGTTCGGGTTCTGATTTGGGTTCTGGTTCTGATTTTGGTTCAGGTTCTGCTTTTGGTTCCGGATTCGACTGTGGCTCATGTTCATGATTTACGGACTCTGTTGTATCTATTCAATATTAGTTAAAATAAGTCGGAAACAAATTGAAGAGTGTAAATTGTAAGGAAAATGTGTAAATAGTGCATTGAGTTATTAGTTTTTAAATAATCGTATTTGTTCTGTAAAGTATCCTTTACCAGTGCTAATAAGAAAAAAAATGTAAAATGATTACCTGATACATCACGACGTCTACGACCCACGGATGAGCTAACACGATATGAAACGCTGGTAGCTACTGAAGTCACACCTTCCATATCTAAAGGATTTTCAGCTTCAGCAACGCGTTTTGATTTTGATGTAGGCTCTGGTTCTGATTTTGGTTCTGGTTCTGAAGATGGTTCAGGTTCAGATTTGGGCTCTGGTTCTGATTTAGGTTCAGGTTCTGATTTGGGTTCTGGCTCAGCAGATGCAGAACCCTGTAAACTAGTCGTCAAATCTCCAATGTCTTTTATTAAGGGGAAATTCTTACATTCCTTAGTCAATGAACGTGGTCTCCAACCAAATCCAACCCATGTAGTACCGTTAACCTTAAGAACTACCTCTATTTCTTTTTGTTCCTCCAGCAAGCGCCAGTACATTTTAAAATCGGGCGACAACTGTTTCATAGAATAGGTGCTCAAATCCAAATCAACATTCTTATGAGGCGATCTTTTATTACAGCCCACACCATACCAACCGAAGTTGCAATAACATTGTTTGCGTGGCAACGATGTTCCTTGCAAATCGATACATTTACCCTGAATGCCACAGTCTTGATTGCTGGAACATTCATCTTTATACTGGCAATGTGGTCCATAGAAATTTTTTTCACATTTACATCTTGAGGGGAAGTATTTACCATTGCCCGAACAGGTTTCCTTGAATTCTTTACGTTGTTTTATATCAACATCGGCACAAGACCAAAAGCGATAACCGCTTGACCATTCATCCGCTTGGCGCAACAAACGCAATGTACAATTGTAACAATCGAAATCAGATGGTAGTGTCACTTGATACGACTGGGCTCTAAAAATTAAGAATATTTCATAATAACCCTATTTAATACATTTAATTAAGCTATAACTTACGTTACATCTGTTCTAACAAATTCAGAACCATTAACTTGTGGTGTTAGATCAACAAGCGGTCGATCTAGTGCATCTAATAATTGTAAACGGAAACCTCCCTAAAAATAGAAAATAGTTATTTGTTAATAACTAAATTTTTGATATATTATAATTTCAACCAATATTTTTAGCTTTATACAAATTTAGATCAGTGTAAAAGAAATGTGTTTGATATAATAAACATGTATGAAAGTAAGAAAACATGCAACATTTATTTTCATTAACTATTTGCATTGCGAACATTCTCAGTGACTACGACTGCATCATAAGAGTGCAATACTATTTTTGTTGTTGTTGTTGTACTGTCGATTCATAAAAGAACTAAAAACTGTAAATATTAATGAATGTGAACGACTGACTCGAAAAGAAGGGGCGAACGAATAAGTTATTAACTAAAAATATGAAAAATATTTTGCACCATAATCACAGGCATGAAATTGAATAGCTGCAGGTTACATCACTTTTAAACTTTTTACAACAACAAACAAAAAAAATGAAGGAGTTAATAATTAAGTAAATTGTAAAACAGTGGTGTGTACAAAAACTAGCATCTTAAAATAGTAACTATTAATTCAAACAAGTAAGAACGTTATATTCGGCTATGTCGAATCCTATCTTATACCCTTCACTTAAGTTGGCTAAAACAAAAAAATTCTACAGAAATAGATTATTCCATTCCCCGTTCCAGATGGTCGCATCCGGCAAAAATCAATAAAATTTTCAGTGAAACAATGAAGGTCTATATTTTATAACGGCTTTACAAATCTTAAACAAAATCATACTATAGATCTATGTAGGGTCTAAGACCGTAGTATGTTTAGATTAATATTCAAAAATATTAAAAAATAACGGTATTTTGAACATATGTCCGCAATGTATGAAAGAATTTTAAATAGCAGAATTTACGCGACCCTAAGAATGATTTGATATAAATATTGTATAGCCTTCATAAACGACATACCAACCGACGGACGGACGGACGGATATGCATATTTAGATTTTATTTTTTCAACCCATAATTCAGAATATATATACTTTATGGGGTCTCAGANNATATTGTCAAATATAAAATTATTATTTTTTTAATATAACACTAAAAACTTAACTTCACTTTCTAAAGTTATACATTCACTGAGTAAAATTTTATAATTCTCTTTGTCTTATGTTCGCTCTCAAATCTAAGCTATCATTCTAGACTAGATATTTAGATCAAAAGTCGATACTAATAAGATTTGTTATTGTAAAATTGAGAGTATTTTATATTTCATCATAAAAAGGCGACTAAATGGACATTTTTTCGATACTTTTATCACCAACCATCTTCCAAATGCTGGCAGGGGAGTAAAATTTTATAATTCTCTTTGTCTTGTTTTCGCTCTCAAATGTAAGCTATCATTCTAGACTAGATATTTAGATCGAAAGTCGATACTAACTAATTTGTTATTGTAAATTTGAGAGTCTATAAAATATAATCATAAAAAGGTTACTAAATAGACACTTTTTAGTTTTGTTTTATCACCAACAATCTACCAAATGCTGGCAGAGTATATACTTTATGGGGTCTCAGATCAAAAATATAGAAATTACAAACGGATTGACAAACTTATATACCCTTTCAGTATAAGTGAAGGATATAAAAACAACACACAATATTGAAATAATAAAGAAAATTTTATAAAATTTTAGAGGATAAACATATTAAGTTAAAATTTTGGAATATTTTGACTACAAGTTAGACAACATGGTTTTAGAAAGTCTTTAAATCCCAAACTATATTTTCCAATTTCCAAATGAATTGAAACCTATATCAAATAAAACTCAGTTATCAGGTTCACCGAACCTGAGTTTAAGTTTTTAGATATTTACTTTGATTTAATCGAGGTCTTAAAAGAACACTTGCTAGAATATTAATAGAGAAATGAATGGATATATCTATATCATCAGAAAATTCTTTAGAATCATTACCAGATTCTGTCATAACTGACGCAACCGGTTTATATAAAAATAAGTAAGATTACTAAGAGCACCACATACATAAGTAATGGGGCTATGAGAAATTATTAACCGATTTTAAAAAATTTGTTAATGCTCAATCATTTTTTTAACGGGTCCAATGAAACAAAGAAAAAAAGTTCACTTATGATAAGGAAAACAATATCGTACTCATTATTTATAGAGTTTTTGTTTACAATTTATTATTTTCCACAAAATTTGGAGACTTTTAACTCCACAAACTTTAAACATGGACTCAGATATAACGAATTTGTATCATCCGGGGTTTCTCGAATAGATCAATACGATCCAAACTAAACTTCTCTTATAATTAATCTTAAAATTCACCACGTAAAATTTGATTAAAACCGGTTATCCCGTTCCAAGCTTTAGATTTATTTATTTTTGGGTGCATTCTTTCATTGATATTCCTTTATCCAGATAGTCTATAAATTGTTATATTTTTTGTAATACCCAAGCGATGTCTTGACATTATATTATTTCTTATTTATATCTATCGTCTTTATAAGTCCGTAGTCAAATCACTTTTTTACGAAACTTTATATAATCAAATAATTTAATATAATTTTTTTTTAATTTGAAATATTATTAATAAAAAAAAGTCCACAACCATTGTTTCCAAGTTTTCTGTTCTCAAGATAATTAAATCTCTGTAAAAAAACAACAAATAGCTTATAACGACATGCATTTCTGGTGTGAATAATTTCCATTATCAGTGATTTTCAAGTGTATTTTTGTTCTTCAAATTGAGGGTTTTGATAAAATTGTTTACAATTATTCTGATGCATCATATTTTCATTAAATTATTTCTATGTGTTCATAATTCTATTCTCATCAATCGATTGCGAAAAAATTTTCAATTTTAGTAGTTACAGATACATTCATGGGATAAGTTTAAAATTTTAAGATATACCTACATCAAAAATCATTTGTTCAATAATGTTTTTCACATATAAAAAAAGTATAACATTAATCCTTTTTGTGGGATATTTATATGGCGTACAATCAAAGGAATGTTACAGTTGTGAAGGCATTAATTGTTTAAGGACATCTAAGATTGAGAACAAGGCAACATGTGCAGATTCCGTAGATAGTTGTGTAACCGTTTTCGAAGAATGTATGTTCATTTTAGTGAAACGTGAAGACATAAATGAAATATTATATTTATTAAATATTTACTTTTAGCTACTGTTATTGCTAGAGGCTGTTATTCAAATCTTCCAGAGAATTATCGTAATAAATGTGATTCCACATCAGATTTGAGTTGTCATAAATGTTACAAAAATCTGTGTAATGATCGTGGTGCCATATCATGTTTGCAATGTAATTCCCAAGATGTAAGCTTTAAAATATTCACCTATGAAGTAAAGCTATAACTATTAATGTACATTCTTTTCAGAATAAGGATTGTTCTAGCGCTGTAGCAAATATAGATGCAACTCGTTGTCCCATTTCAACTAGTGCAAATAGTTATTGTTTTACGCGAAAATCTGCAAATAATATTGAACGCGGTTGTTTGATCAATTCTAGTGAACAGCTAAAATGTTTAGGAGAAAGCTCTTGTGAAATGTGTATTCCAGGTAATGATCAGGCCTGCAATCGTGAGGAGCAATCACTTAGTGGAGGTGATGATGATAATCATAATAATTCGGGCAGTAAACGTGTAACAATATATAGTGCTATAATTTTATTATCATGGTTTACTTCAATGTTGTTGTAAAGATAAGAATTGATTGGAAATTTGTTATCTTAATGCTGTATGCATATAAGAAATTATTGACATAAATAAACGAGTGACGTCAAATATTGCATTCAACTTTAATAATGACATATCGTAGTTATACTATATTAATTTAAATAACATGTTGATTGGTTTATAGAGAAAATTAACGATACACATGTGTATCGGAAATATATATTTAAACTTCTATGTTTATGAATTGCTCAAAATAAATTCAATATCTAGCCCATGATTTGATGAATACTTTACTTAATCTTTTTATCAATGAACATGAAACCCCATATATTTATAATAGAAATAAAACGCTGATTGCAAAAGAATTTAACTTAATTGTAATTTTCAATTTGAAAGGATAGCTTGCTTAGAAGTTTCATTGTGTATCACAGCTAAAACCGTACATGTTTTCCTATTCGAGCGATCGATATACAATAGAAATACAAAAGCAAAGTTAGAATTCTTTCGGCATTATAGCAAAATGTCCTTCATATTTCACATGTGTCTAATGCAGATCATCTGCTAAGTCACCACGACTATAGAAAAAGCAGTAAAATTTTTCTTGTTACTAACATCCGCCTGAAAATACAGCGAATGTTATGTGCAACCAAATAATAAAGAAATGTGACATAATCAGAAAAAATTCACAACCTGTACTAGTTTCTTCTTTTGATCCATCCAAAAATATTGATTTATTTAAGTTCTTGATTAGTTGTAATTAAGTTCCAGTTCAAATCTAAATCTAGTTTAATTAGATTTCTGTGTCGATAAGTTCTAGTTCAGTTTTAGTTTAGTTCCAGTTCATTTCTAGTTCAGTTCTAGTTCTAGTTTAGTTCTAGTT
>JACGTJ010003834.1:0-19129 GCA_014858695.1 Chrysomya rufifacies | reverse complement strand
ATATATATTTAGTTGTCATATTTTGGTTGTTGCTATAGAAACATAATATCATTCAAAAACAACAACAATTTTAATGTATTACATGCATATTTTGATTATAACACTTGAATGTTTATCACTAACAATATTATTGAAAAATTATCTTATTTTTGTTGGTTAAATAACTGAATATAATGTTTGTTTCATTCTTGAGTTCATATTTATTCAATACGATTTACGTCTACTTTTATATTAATGTAGAAAATATAAATTAATTAAAAAAATAATAATAAAATAAATAAAACTTAATTGTCTAATGTCAAAGTAAAGAATATTTTGATTTAATTTTTTTTGTCTTGCAAACATTTTGAATTAACAAAAAAAAAAAAAATAAATAAATAAATAAAACATAAAATAATAAAACACCTATAAATCTAAAAGAAATATATTAAACATTTTCATACCTTGTATCAACATCAGTGATAAAAGGTATGAAATTTCTGAATACCAGGTTTGGTGAGAACTCTGCAGTTCAAGTCTATTGATATTGGCCATGATCTGTCCATTATTTTACCTTGCCCATTTACAAATGGGCTACGTAAGATAAACCAATTAATTTTGCTGACTTATTTCTTATTAAAACCTTTCTTTTCTCGGATTTCATCCACTCGGATTTGAAATCAGGCCTATTCTGTTCCCCATTCCAGATGGTTGAATCCGGTAAAGTGTTGCATGTTTGTTTGTGTGGTTTTTATTAGCAGAACAAAAACAACTGTTATAATAAAATAAAATTTAATAGTTTTTTTGACAATACCTTCACTATTTATTAACCGATTTAAAAAATTAAGAGAAAACAAAATCGATTTCGGGGGGACCAAGTCCGTAAAACATATAGGAATGGTCGAAACAATAATAAAGGATTTTTAATATATCTTGGCCATTTATGAATGGATTCTGCCGTATTTTAAAAGAAAGAATAATTTGATATACATATTGTATAACTTTGTGATCAGAAGCCTTCATAAAGGACATGCCAACCGACAGATTTTTTTTTAACCCACGATTCAGAATAAGTAAAAATGTAAAATTCACAAACGGAATGACAAGCTTATGTATACCCTACAACTATAAGTAAAGGATATAAAAATGAAAAAAAAAATTGCGAAATATTCAAAAGTTTATAAGGAAATACATGACATAACGACAAGTATTACTAATATACATATTTCAATAAAAATTGTAAATTTTTGGCAGAAATAATCACAAACAAAGGAATGTTTAGAACAAAATATTAGTTAAATCGATCTGCTGTTATATAATAGCTCTTGGAAAATAAATATTATCGTTAAAATAAAAAAATATTGAATAATTATAACTTAATTTAAAAATATGTATGTGGCTTGACAATTTGTTGTTGATGTGAAATAACAAAAGTATTTAATTTGAATTTTATTTCTGTTATAAGAAGTTTATTTAATTTCCATTTATTATTGTTCCTTTTTAAAATTAACAATGTCCAGCTGTTTATTTCTTCTTATTCTTAAGTATATTTTGTAAAATGTTTTCATTAATTTAATATTTTAAGGCAGCATGATATTTGCTTTGAACAAACTCATTTTGGGCAAATAATGAGAAAGTAAGTTTAATTAAAAACCTGGAAAAAAGATGGTTGATGTAGTATAAAGTCTGTTGAAAATTTATTCACAAATAAAATATCAAATATGTTTATAATTTAAATACAATAAATCTTATTTCAGGTTGCCCTTTTATAATCTATTAACATGGTATTAATTAACATTGTTTTTGTAATACAGAAAAGATACTTCTTCTTGAATTAGAAAAGATACTTCTTTATCCGATTTGAGAATTGGAAATTTGTGAGTTTTTTTTTCTTATTTTGAATTTTTGTACTTTTTTAAGTTTCAGATAATTTTAAGCATTTAAAATAAGTTTAATACAAAACTGTTATAACAAAATTGTTTAGTATCCAATAGCATGTTCACTCTCATTTATAGCAACAGAACATGCAAAAATACATTAAAATGTATATTAGCTTTATATCCTTATATTTTAAGTTCCATCAAAACTTATTAAAATGTTAAAAGCACACAAAAATCACACGAACATTTTAAAATTTTTGAAAGTTTTTAACTATGTATATAAAGCATAATTCAATGAAAAGGTTTTAATTTTTCTAAACAGTAAACTAAATTATTATCCAAAGTTCAATTTAGCTGTGGTTATAAAATGAAAAGTCGAACCTCAAATTGTTGAACTCAAAAACGTGAACAAATTTAATTGCAAACATTTTTTCTTTACTTCCTCAAGTGTACTATACTAGAATTAAGTTAATTTTGAGCTATAAACTATTTAGCATAAATAAATTCAACGATAAACGATAAACATAATTGCAATGTTGCTTAAATGGGGAGTTTCGCCATTAATTTGCTATGAAATGATTATAATTGTTTTACTTAATAAGGGAATACATAAATACATTATCTTATATTCAAAGGAGTCTTTGCGGATAATTTACATCACTTTAACTCATTTATGGAATGCTTTAATAATTATAGAGCATATTTGTTGTAATTTTTAACAGATAACATCATCAACTAACAAAGATGATGATGGTCTGATATCATGGCATGCCATGGTTACATGTTATATGCACCTTAACATTATTACATTTTTTAAATAGACGTTGACAGATTTAATATTTGAAAATAACCAACTGGGCTACTTACATTACCTTGTTTTTAGTATATCGATTCATAATGAATACATATTTAAGGGAGGCGAAACCACAAACCGATTGTAATACAATTAGGAACGTAAGTTTAAATCTACAGAAAAGTTATATACTGTAAGTTATGCTCATATTTAATGGAGTTTTAGATATGATTCCCCATTCTGGGAGGAAATTTGTAATGGGGCTATGGGTAATAATCGACCGATAATGAGCAATTTCAAGAAGTGTCCTTAGGCCTAAATTATTATCTGTATTAAAATATTAAGAAAATAAATTCATAACTGCAACCTGTAACATGTCCAAATTATTAACAAGAAAAGGAAATTTGAGTTCAGAACAAAATAGTCTTAAGCAATTAAATACTCATTTCAATTCAATTTAGTTTTCTAAAATTACCTTTTGCTTCTAAATTTTACAGTATAGATATTTTATTAACCAGTTAAGCAAGATTGATGGTTTTATAGGTAAATGTGTTTTCGTTATTTTGCATGATACTCTAAAAATTGCGATAATGTTAAAAATTGCAAAAACAAAATACTCTTATTGTAAAATGCAACACATTTACAATTTTACACTTTTGATTGCATCTCTTTATTAAAATCTAACTGTAAATGATTTTTTTTTTTTTTTTTTTTTTTTTTGAATTGAAAAAATTACATTCAAGTACATGGGTAAATCAGAAAACTAAAATTCTCTTTGTTTAGTAGCAAAATTTTCAATTGCCAGTTTACGTCTTTAATCCGAAAAAGTTACAGCAAGACATGCACTAAAGTTTAAAAAAAATTATTAGTCTTTAATTTTTTACTCTGTAAATTTATTACGACTATGATTTATTGTGAATTTTGAAGTAAATTTTTATTTAAATATTGTAGTTAAATACTATAAAATAGCGGAAATAGGTTAACAACAGTCGTATCTAACAAAATTAAAACACTTAAGGTTGGTTAATCAGGTCATAATCAAAAATCATTAAAAACACAGAGAAATAACATTTTTGCCCGAAACATATACGGAAAGCTAAATATTATGATTCGTAT
The DNA here is from genome assembly GCA_014858695.1 of Chrysomya rufifacies. Classification (NCBI taxonomy): domain Eukaryota; kingdom Metazoa; phylum Arthropoda; class Insecta; order Diptera; family Calliphoridae; genus Chrysomya; species Chrysomya rufifacies. Next base: position 15,361 of record JACGTJ010003834.1, on the reverse strand, counting down.
ATATAATGCAAACAATAATTATTATTAATTTTAGAATAATTATAATGATTTCGTTTTATAAATGTTACTATCTCAATTCTCAGAATCACATTCTGTGTCGACAGCTGGGTGGCTGCCTATGGAAGTATGTGCATACCCTACAGTTCGCAGTTTTGAAGATATCTTGAAATTTGGCAAAAATAAATATGTTGGTACTGGGACTAAACCTACTGAAATTCGTCATGATCGGTCCATTATTTCACCTATCCGCCATACAAATGTACCCCCCGGAACAAAGTTTTTATCTCATTTGGTACAGATTATTATTTTGGTATAAGAATGAAACTTGTGGAAAATAATCACTATTGGTTAATTTTTTCACCTAGCCCCCATACAAATGTTCCTCCCGGAATAAGAATTTAAACTCATAACTCGTTTAGTAAAGTGTGTACTTTAATGAAATTTGGTATGTATCTTCTTTATTGATCTTAATATTCATACCAAGTTTCATTACAATCAGCTTACTTTTTCAACTAACTTCCATATAAATATTTTCTAAAATTGTGAGTTCACAGTTTTGAAGATATTTTTACGAAATTTGGTACAGATTTTGTTAAAAAATAAAACTTTTGGAAAATGGTCACGATCGGTCCATTTTTCACTTAACCCCATAAACGTAACGACTGGAATGAGGTTTTTAACATATAAGTTGCCAAAATGGATCTAAAGGTGTACAGAGAACACGACCAAATGGCGGACTTAATAAAAAAAAACCTAAGACTTCTGTAAAAGATACACAACTCTATGTGAGTAATAGTACATGTTCTAAATTTGTTTACAGATTTAACATGATAATAAGTCAACCGCAGATGAACTTATTACATGTAGTTTATTAAAGATACTTTAAAACTTAGTTAACTAAAAATGTATACCAAGGAATCTTTGGATATTGTGCTGTCTATGGAATTTTGTCATGGGATTCATATTCATACTTAGCATCTGTTTGATTTAATGCAATTATTTGTCGTATCTTATTTAATATAAAAGAAATTATGAAAGTTTTCCAGCAAAATATTCGTCTATTTGTTAAAGAGTTAGCCGAATTCTTAGTTTTTCTTTTTTGACATATGTTTATTTATTAAGATTATTCTAAATTATGTTTATAAATGTATATTAAAAATATATGATTTTTGCTGCTGTTTTTTACATTTATATTTCTTTTGCCGAATAATTATAAAATTATATTTTTCGACATTTAAATATAAATTTGTTTAGGTTTTTATTATCATCGTTATTGAACTCACCTTCTTATCGTTGATGATAATATCATCACGCTTATTTATTTCAGCTTTAATAGCCCATTCACGAAATAGAGCGCGAGTTAATATATTCAAATTATATTTACGGTTGTAACGTTCCCGAGGCGTAAAGAAAGTACAATTTAAATTGCCGCGGTCATGATAAACAGCTCCTCCGCCACTATTACGACGAGCTAATGTTATTCCATTATCGACTAGTTTGGATACATTGGCCTCGGTAAAGGGATTCTGATGGCGTCCAATAACAACGCAAGGATCGTTAGCCCACAACAGTAGAACATGATGGCGACTAAAGTCAAAATTTCTGTAAAGCCAGTCTTCCAAAGCTAAATTGGTAAAAATATCATACGATTGGGAAATGAACACAGATTTCTTAATTTCAGCATCAGTGATAGTACTGCGATTATTTTTGCTAATCTCACTTCCAATCTTACGGGTAGGTTCATCATTATTCTGATTGTTTTCGTTTGATGTAAAAGATGATTGGTGACGCTCTTGCGATGTTCGCAATAATCTCCATATAGTACTCAATTGAGCACAATTGCTATTGCGAAGTGCATTGAAAGTCAACATATCGGACGATTATTATATATTATTTATGAAAATATTTATATTCTTATTGTAGTTGCAGTTGTTCTAAAAATATTCCTTTTACTTTATTTGCTAATGGCTAGTAATGATGTATAATTGTCCAGCTTCGTTTATTGCCCGCGTTTGACGTAAATTTTACTTTACTCACACAGACAACAATTATAATACAATATATTTTGCACTTATCTTAGCAAGTTACTGCTATTGTAGTCTTATTTACCAGAATTTTTTGAAAAAAATTATTTTTTACGGATTTTAAAAGCAATTGATTGAAATAAATTTTTACAGTTTATATCTTATGTTTACATAAAAATCGATTGCAATATTAATAGAAATGGGACAGAAAGGGAGGCAATAGCAAAACAAAGAAATAATACTTGAGTATTTTCTTATATTTGTTTTGATTTCGAAAAATGTTAATTAAAAGACGAAAAATGTACAGAAACGAAACAATCTTCGGAGCACAAATCTGTTATGTTGTTGTCAAGTTATTTTTTTTTCAAATTAGGTATACAGATGTTTAGTAGTCAACAGATAATTTAAATGATCAGATAGATAATTGATCGCCTAGACGGTATAAGGGGGTAGCAATTGTAAGTAATATATATGAACAAGATTGGATGTGTGCGTGATCAATCCAATGTAAGAAAATAGATCGGAGTGTGGTATTAAAAAGTTCTTTACAATTATTAAGGTCACAGCATAGAATTATTATTTTTAATAAGTATAGTTTTTTTTTTTCTTGTATTGGGATTTAGTTATTGTCTGAATATAGAATTTTGTTTTCGTTATTCAATTTAAAGCACATATGATTTGAATTATCTAAAAATGTCTATAGAATTGTTTTTTTTTTTTATAAGTTCTTTTGTTCAAAATATTTTTCGTACATACATATATATTAATATGTTTATTTTTATGGTTCAATTGGGTATATTGGACTTTAGCACTCGTTACACTTTTTATGGATCACACACTTTTTCGATACTGCTGTATCAGCTGCTGTGACGGAGATCATATATTCGTGCAAAGCTTCGGTTTGATGTAACCACTTCCACGTTTGATGTAGTCCGCTGACTCGTAAACGAAGTCCCAAACAATCCTTGCTCCAATTTTTATTCATTCCTCTAAAACCCATCCAAAAGGTTTTGAAAATCCTATTATCCTGCTAAACATGCACTAAAACACTTTTAGCACTCCGATTTGTTCTCCGTTAAAATTGATTTCAATTATATTTCTTTATTAATAAGCAGAATAGGTAGATAGATGATCGTATCTATGCAAAATTTGTATTTTCTTTGTTTCCAGTATCACGAACAAATAAGAAATACGCAAAATATTTTTACAACCGCATCGAATCACGAAACTTTGTGAATGAAAATTTTCCTACATTAAACAGTGTTTGTAACTTAATTTCAATACAAAAAACGCTGAATATACGGAAAATCGCTAGATTATCAGATTAAATTTTCATGAATGTTTGCACCAAAACAGGGTATACTGAAAAGGTTTTGCCAGCTGAATTGTGTGAATTAATAAAATAATAATAGTCTATATTTCTACGAATGGCTTCATACATAATAATTTTGAAACGGTTGATTTTCTTCAAAAATTATATTGTTACTATTGTCTGCCCATTTGAGAGTTTTTTTTAAGAAACTTAATAATATCGTATTATAATGTCCTTATAAACCAAACGATATTATATAGATGATAAAAACAATCTTATGTAATAACAAAAGAAATAAAAAGTGCTTATAAAATTATAGGTATAAATAAACATTTTACTATTTGTCATATTTTATTAATTTCGTAAAATTTCTTCTCAAATATTGTTAATATCTCACATATACATATATATTAAAAATAGATTTTTATAGTTCAAACAATGATATTTTTATTACAATATGTGTGACAACGTTAAAATTTGAAAGCTTATGGTGGTTTATACGACGGCTGATTTATTTGATTTAAAAATTTTAAGATTTAAAAATGGTGGAACATATCAAGATAGCCTAAACTATAACTAACTATATGCAAAGTCCTGAACATAGACAATATGGGTATTGTCTGTTGGTTAAACGTTTCGTATATAAAAAATCGAGAGATTTTTTTTTTAATATTTTTAATTTTTTTGGTAAATAAAATTAAATGTATTATTTAATAAAACAAGTTGTTTGAAAAAAAAAAGAAAGCGCGCAGCTGAATTTTTTTTAATAATTGTACTTCTTTAAGTTACATATTTGTATATGTATAATATAATAACAGAAAAGGATTATAATTGCCAATTTTCCATTATTTAGTCCTATAACTGTGACGTTTATGTTGTAAATTTTTTAACACCTAATTGGTTCGAATTCTGTTTTGTTTTATATTCCCCAAGTTTATACCTGGGTACTCGGGTACCACAATGTATAAATACGACCAAATCACTTTACTTTATTTCATTTATAGTGTTTATATAAATTTTGTACAAAATTTAAGCTAATTGAATACATTTTGAATAAATAGTACTTTTTTAATAAATCGTATTTTTTAAAGGCAAATTGTAAATCGTTTTACAATATATATATATAACCAAAACTAATTGTTGAATTATGCATAAACAACAATTTCACATGATTTGTCTACAAATATTGCTAAAACCTTTCATTTAAACGTGAAAGGGTTATTAATTTGTATTGCAAATTGAAAGATTTATCTGAACGTGTATTTCAAAACCATTGCAGATCGTCAAACATTCTTTAAAGGCCCCTTCAATTATAATGTCGGATTAATCTGATCTAAAGTAGTCTTTATAAAACGATTATGTATTATTAGCTAAGTGACATATATGACCATCTTCATAGAAAAAAGAAACTGATTCTTATCTTTAAAACAATAATTAATTAACATCCCTTAGTTAATTTAAAGATTGCATAACATACAAACAAATTCAGAAATTGTTTGACAAATTTTATTTTTATTTCAAGAGCATAATTTGTATTAAATGTGTAGTCATATATTCCTTCCATTAGTTTTTTAAGCTGGTCCACCGCGATTAATGTATTCCATCTCTTCGACACTAATAGGTTTTCTGGCAAAACGAGGAGGCAACTCCCAATCCTCAATTACCCCTGTACTCTGTTAATAATCAGATAATGTAAATTAATTTTTAGAAATATAAATATATTAATAATTACAAGACTTGTTAATAAACAATTAAACTAAAATTAAATGACTGTTAGAATAAAGCGATTACATTTTCATTAACCATAGAAATTTTATGATCGTAACTCGCCTGATTTGATCCAGCAGCACCAGAGGCGGAACTAGTCTCATAACCTCCTTTACGGAATTTTATTAATGGAACTCTCCTAGCTCCGACTTGGGCAACTAATGTACGAAATACCATTGTGTTCTTAAAATTAACTTAGAATATTTAACAATATACAAATCGCAGAAACAAGCAAATCAACTTCGAGAAAAAAATATTTTTTCTTTTCAAAACAGATGACTGTCAAATCGTTTTACTTTAAATACGTCCCTGCCACCTTATTTATCAATTTCGACACAAAACATTCAGCTTTCGTGTATAATATTTTTGCTCGCTTACTTCTGAAAATATATGGCAATATTTTTTATGCCTTGATACTCAAGGCATAAATTATTTTAAAAGTGATTTATATATACATCAAACAAATTGAGTTAAAGAGATATTAAACAATTTTGTCTACCAGTTTGAATTGAAAAGCGACAATTATTCATGTTAATATGATATGAAATTTATTTTTTTTTATTTTGCAAGTTATTTTTATAAAATTAAACCAGTTATATATTCAAAATACTGATGTAAACGCAGAATATAGATTCCACATGGATAGGACTCGAGCAATTCACAGCTAAAATATCACTCAAAAAATACATACACGATGATTCTGTTTAGGCAATTTTTGTTTTATTTATATTTTTCAGTTTCTTTTAAAATTTTGTAAAGAAGTAAAAAAAAAAGATAATCAAAAATAGCTTATTTTTTAATTATTTACTAAATTCATTATTAAAAAAATATGTCAAAGATAATATACAATTGCAATGTAGCTGCAAAGTAGTGTTAATTTTTAGTTAAATAAAGGAATTAATGCAAAACAAAAGTGTTTTGTTATTTTATATATATTTGAAATCAGGGATGACGATTTTTATACAGCTAATGCCAAATTTTTTTTTGCTGTATATAACTTTAATTTTTAATAAAATAAAAAATATTAAGAAAAGACAGTTATTATGTAAATATATGTAAACTCGAAAATGAAAAATTTTATTAACAAATAATTAACTCTTACAAATACCCTCCAAAAGTTATGATAAAACACATAGGCCCCACACAAATGACCCATGAAAATAAGGACTTTATTGCTTTAAATACTTAAATATATGAGTAAGGTTCGCAGTTTTAAAAATATATTGGTAAAGTTTTGCTCAGATTGACAAAAACTAATGCCTGTTGGAAACGAATAGTCCATTACTTCACCTTGCACAAAGTAGTGTAGGGTATCATATTGTCCGAACTCTTATATGTTTTTATACGTTCACATAATAAAATTGTGTAATTTATGGTAAAACCATACATATAGTTCATAATGAAACCTTATATACGTATGAGTTCTTACATCATGATGTAGATATTCCTATGAGTTGATTTTGCAGCCTCTTTTTTCTATAATAATAATTGGATTAATATCTCATATGGTCACCTCTTTTGTATAAACGCATTTCCTTAGTACGGTAACGTTGTAATGAAACGTTGCCGTCGACAGCAACTTTGTTCGGCATTGTTTTAAAGTTCTTAATAAATTTTGTTTACCATTAATCGAATCAAATTGTAATAAATAAAAAAGAAAACAGAAAAGAATAAGTACGTAGGAAAAAAGTCTAATTTATTATGTCGGCTAATAAAATGCCGGTGGACATTAATCGGCTAACCGAGGGATGGTTGGAATTGGAATCAGATCCTGGTTTGTTTACTCTTTTATTGGAAGATTTCGGTGTAAATGGAGTTCAAGTTGAAGAAGTTTATGATCTACAGAAACCTATAGAAGGTCCTGTGTATGGATTTATTTTCCTCTTTCGATGGATCGAAGAGAGAAGAGCTCGGAGAAAGATTGTTGAAACAACTGCTGAAATATTTGTTAAGGATGACGAAGCTGTAGCTAATATATTCTTTGCACAGCAAGTAGTTCCAAACAGCTGTGCTACTCACGCTTTGCTTTCGGTACTATTAAATTGTAATGAGACGGACTTACATTTAGGAGATACTTTAAGCCGACTTAAAGGTCACACCAAAGGTATGTCTCCTGAAAACAAAGGCTGGGCGATTGGCAATACACCAGAGCTGGCATGTGCCCACAACTCCCACGCAATGCCCCAGGCAAGACGTCTTTTGGAACGCAATGCTGGCTCAGGTGTATCTACGGGACGATTTACAGGAGAAGCTTTTCACTTTGTTAGTTTTGTACCGATAAACGGACATTTGTTTGAATTGGATGGTTTGAAACCATATCCTATGGATCATGGTGGCTGGGAAGAATGCGAGGATTGGACGGACAAATTTAGACGAGTTATGGCCGAGCGCCTTGGAATAGCCACTGGCGAACAAGATATTCGTTTTAATTTAATGGCGGTGGTACCAGATCGACGCATAGCTATAAAGCACAAATTAAAAATGCTACGTACTAATCAGGCTATAGTATCTGCAACATTACAAAAACTTTTAAAGGCCAATGAAGCTGCCGCCAATGCATCGGAGAGTAGTGCATTAACAGTATTAAAAACTGATGAGAATGGATTGGAACAAAATTCATCATCACCAACTCCATCATCGTCCTCGCAAACGCAACGTAGTGTTTCGCCTTCGCCACTTTTGGATGCATCAAACGCATTTACTGTACGAGATTTACAGTCGCTTTTGAAGAATCTCGATTCAGAAATTGCTATTAATGAACAACATTTAAATGATGAAAACGATCGACGTTACATGTTTAAGGTAACTATTACTTTTTCTTCTTTTTTTTTATCATATTTGTGTCCGTTTACCGAAAATTATGCAAAGTACAATTAATGGACTTTTAGTTGCCATATACACATTCCGTTTTATTTTCTGTAAAAAATATTGCCTTAATGCAGCCTTACGTTGCATAAAACGTAAGAGAGGGGAATAATAAAGGCAACATTTTTAGCAGATAACAAATAAAGATTTGTATAAATTTTAATACTGAAATAAATAATTTGATTTGGCGTACAGGAAAAAGTCAAATCTTAAATGTACTTACTTTACTGGAATTAATTGTAAAAATAAACGAACAGGCTTAATTATTTATTTTTATTAAGTGAATATTTATTTTTTTAATCCTAGGTCGATGACTGTCGACGTACACATAACTACGATGAATTTATTTGTACATTTCTTTCAATGTTGGCACATCAAGGAGTTTTGGGTGAATTAGTTAGTCAGCATTTGTTGCCGTCAAAAAAAATTGGTGGTCAAAGTGCGGTAAATCGAATTAGCAAGCAAACGTCCAATAACAATACTGTTGCCCCAAAGCAAAAGAATGGAAAATCTCCGAAAACGCCAGGAAGACGAAGAAAAGGCCGAAATAAGTGTAAAAAACGTAAATAAACTATTCGGCAATTTATTTTAAGTTAATTTTTAGTTTTAAAAATATACTTAACTAAATACCTACTTTAAATATTGTGTGTTTTCTGATAAATTTTTTATTGGTATGCTCCTCAAACTGTGCGTGCATTCATATGAATTTCTTTCAACAGTGGATTAAAGGGAATATTTTCATAAAATTACACATGAGGTCCATTCGAATTTTTAATAATCTCTAGTAACAATATCAGCATAATTACTTCTAACTATTTGAAATGTTTTTCAAATATCTACTCGTTTAAAAGTTACCCACAATTCTGTAAAGAATAATACAAAATACATACATTAACTTCGCTCTTAAAACTTCCTTTTTATTTAAAAATTTTACATTTTGTAGAAATAAACTTCCCAGAAAGGTTATAAAAGTTCTTATTTTTCTATCACATATATATGTTATGTGTAAACTTTTTTTGTCTAATAATTATAATATATTGATTATTGAATCATGATTATTATCTTCAAAAAGTACATCAATACAAAAAATCGATACAATCTCCAAATTTGTTATGTCGATTTTTGTATACGTCAATAATATTTGAATTTGTTAGATTTTGTTTTTTCATTTATCCTTCTTTAAATTAAAGAAGGATAAAGGACATTTTGGCACTTGACCCTGTAAAACCCTAATTCTGAGGGACTTTTTGTGTGGGGGTTATGTGAAACAGTAAGTCGATTGGAATAAAATTTTAAATTATACTCATATTTAAAGCATTATTTCCCATACCGGGGGAAATAATGAATTAAAAGGCCTCGTCCTATTAAACTATGTCAAAATTGAGTACATATGGTTTATATTTGCAAGATGGACGAAAGAAAGTAATTCCTAGCCGAATATTATATTTGAATATGCTACGTACATCTATGCTACGTACATCCGCACAAACGCATTAATCTCTCTCCGCCTATGGTAGTCTTGGGTATAAAAAGTAGTTAAGAAATAACATTTATTATCCATTTTTTATCTTGGATAATAAATAAAATAATAATTACGGTGTAATTTTTATAATATTCGGCCCTTGTTTCAATATTTATCCCAAATAGTACTAATCATATCGAGATATAGAATTTTACCTTCGAAGCTCTACGGCGCTTGATATATTTATATTTATTATCAACGAAAGTAACATGTTGTCCAATTTATCCATTTATTTCACATTTTCCATTATATTCATATATCACATATCACATTTGGTCATCGAATGTCCTATTTTGATTAAGTTCGTGATCCAGTTTGAACAACTTTAGCATTTCTACATTTTTATGTAAATGAATTATATGAAATTATTACTTACTTTTTAAATTTTAAATAAGACTGAATTAAAAATATTTTTTGTTATTTATTATATTATTTGGCTACATTTATTTCGGGTAAAATGATTACAAATAGTTGTTATTTGTTAGATATATTTATATATGTATGTTTTTAAACAAGATTTACTGTTCTTGGGAAACGGTAGGTTCTGTGGTAATAGTACTAGGGGTGCTCGTACTAGATGTATTAGTTGAATCAGTATTAGCGTTACTAGTACTTGATGCGGTAGTTGTGATACTTGTACTCGAGCTGCTAGTACTTGTGGTACTTGCACTAGGTTTAATAGTGCTTGTGGTACTTCCACTAGGGGAACTTGTACTAGTGGAATCAGTACTACCGGTACTAGTGCTTGTACTAGGAGTAGTTGTGATAGTTGTACTAGAGGTATTAGGGTCAAGAGTACTTGTGGTACTTCCACTAGGGGTACTTGTGCTAGTGGAATCCGTCCTAGGGGTAGTTGTGATACTTGTCGTACTTGTACTAGAGGAACTTGCTGTAGTGGAATCAGTACCAGCGGTACTTGTACTAGAGGAACTTGTACTAGTGGAATCAGTACTAGCTGTACTAGTACTAGGAGTAGTCGTGATAGTTGTACTAGATGTATTAGGGTCAAGAGTACTTGTGGTACTTCCACTAGGGGTGCTTGTGCTAGTGGAATCCGTACTAGGGGTAGTTGTGATACTTGTACTAGAGGAACTTATAGTAGTAGAATCAGTACTAGCGGTACTTGTACTAGGGGTAGTTGTGGTAGTTGTACTAGGGTCAAGAGTACTTGTGGTACTTCCACTAGGGCTGCTTGTATTAGGGGAACTTGTACTAGTGGAATCTGTACTAGATGTAGTTGTGGTACTTGTACTAGTAGTACTAGTACTTGTTGTACTTGTACTAGGACTACTTGTAGTAGTCGTAGTTGTAGTTTTATAACATGTATCAGATCCATCATCTATACATTTCCCTAATAACTCATTGTAATGACCTTTTGCGCATCTCATTAAAAGTGCCTGAACGTTTTTGCCAACTTTTTCACAATAAATGTAACTGTAAATAATTAAAAAAAGAAAATAATTAAAAATTAATTAAAACAATTATAGTTTACATTAAATGAATAACATATTATTATTTAAGACAATTTAATCCAATTATAAAATTTACTATAAGTTGCGAATACATCTACCTGTTTTGGAATTATAGTCCATTCAATTCCTGATTTTATTTTTCTCTTAAGAAAGATAGGCATTCATTTTAGAGTGTCCGTAAGATAAATTTTCAGAGAGGATGTAGTTATGGAGTTTTCAAAAATATTTTTCACTACTTTATTATTATCAGAAAATTATTTAAATAAAACTTTTTTTGTCTTTTAAAATGGACATACATTTTTTCTCAAAAATGGATAGATGTACTTCATAAAACTTATATATTGATAAAACTTGCGCATAATAAATAAGGTATTGAAGTGAACTTTTGAAAACTCTATAATTACACCCTACAGCCAGATTGAACTAAATTTTATAGAGTTAAAATTTCAAAATAAGATTAGAATGCCTGAGATACATAATAAAAGATTATTTCCACCTTTAAATGCATTCGACTTTTTTATTGATGAAATGTTCAATTTAAAACTTCAGAAAACACAAAATATTTTTAAAAATGATATCACCTATTAGGAATAACTATAATCTAAGAAAACTTATATAATCAAGTTTGTTCTCATACTATATAGGAATAACTATAATCTAAGAAAACTTATATAATCAAGTTTGTTCTCATACTATATAGTTTAGGTAATAAGTTTTAAGACGTTAAATTTAAGAAATATTGACTACCAGCTATCAGTTCGAATGGTTTGATATCATTCGATAAACTGAAATAGTGATTCGTTATTATGGGGCGTTCAAATATATTTCTCTAAGTTATAAAATTTAAAAGTAATATACTTTATTTGATAAAGCAAAATCTTTAAAACTGCGTGTATTACATTTGAGTTTGAATCTTGAAATTCACATCTTAGTCATTCAAGGCGACCTGTCAACCCCATATGTAATGTTTACTTTTTTATACCTTCCACCACCAATAAAGACTCATCTAAGACCCTACATTTTATATATATTCTTGATACACATCGAATTCTGAGTCGATTTAACGATCTTTGTCTGATTAAAACACGCTCAAGCTGAAACTACTTAACCAAATAAATTGAAATGAACGAAATCGGTTCAGGTATATAAAGTTATACCCATTTTTCCAAAACTCCTCATAACAAAACAGTATATATTCAATTGAATTTGTACACATATGTGTTATAAACATATTTATAACTGTTGCGATATACATACCACTTCACTTATATTTGTATCAAATATGGATTTTGTTTATAAATTTTGTATTTAAAAATTATATACTACATTTCGAAGCCTCGATCACAAGGTATCGCAAAGAGAACTAGAACTAAACCAAGATTGACCTAGAACTGAGCTAGAACTAAATTAGAACTAAACTGGAACTGAACTAGAATACAACTAGAACTGAACTAGAATTGAAATAGCACTAAAATTGGTCTAAATTAGGACTGAACTAGAACAGAACTAGAACTAAATTAGAATTGAACTAGTATTAACTTAGAACTCAACTAGAACTAAAATAGAACTAACTATGTGGTGGAGGGTATTTAAGATTCGGCATAGCCGAATAGAGTATTCTCACTTGTTAATAATACGAAGTTATATTTCCATTAGAATAAATATAAATGTTTATATAATCTATAAATAAATGTTTCTATAATCTATATGAACTTACGTTTTGCAATCATTTTTATTTGCAATATAATAAATTCTGTCCTTCTGTTCATATCCTTCAACTTCCTTACATTGCTCTATTAAAGACGACTTACTTGGAGTTGTTGGTGGAGCGGCTGTTGTCGTAATATATTGGTCATTTTTACATGTAGGGGATAAGCCAAACTAAATATTAAGATAATGAATATAAAAAATATTAATTTGTTAAGTTTGTTTACGATAATAAGAAAAAAACTAAAAGTCGGTCAAGCCCGACTATATGATAACCTGCACCACTTTATGCGAGGTAAATTAATGGACTATTCCTTTCCAAGGTTTTGTTTTTGTGACAATTTGTCCAGAGCTTTACCAAGATATCCTTGAAATTGCGAATTTCTGTCACATATTTTATAATTCTATTATTTTATACCATGCACCACCAGAAGGGGAGAGGGTACAATGTGTTTGTGCGGATTTTTGTAATATAGAGAAACAAATTTCGAACACCCTCCTTTAAGTATACCGTTCGACTCATAATAACATTCTGACACGATTAAACAATGTTCGTCCGTCCTTCAGGGCGGCTGACTATCCATGTAAAACTTGCGCAAACTCTACAAGTATTGAAAATGATCGGCCTATTATTTCACCCAGCCCCCATACAAATGTTCCCCCGTAATAAGATTTTGATCTCATAACTCTCATGGGTGTGCATTTTGATGAAATTTGGGATTTATAAATTTTGTATTGATCTTAACATATGTGCCAAGTTTCATTATAATCGGCCCAATGTTGATAAAAATTGTAAAATATGTGAAAAAGTCGCAATTTAAAGATATTTTGATGAAATTTGTACATATTATTATTTTTTAGGGGAATGAAACTTGGTGAAAATGGGTCAATTTTTTCATCTAGCCCCCATACAAATGTACCACCGGGAATAAAGTTTATATTTATTATTTCGATGAAATTTGGTACAGATTATTATTTTGGTGGAGGAAAGATAATGTAAAATGTTCATGATCAGTCCATTATTATACCTAACTCCCCTACAAATGTACCCCCGGTATGAGGATTTGAACACATAACTCTCCTAAATAAGCGTGTAATTTAATTAATTGTACCATGTGTAACTCCCTTCAGCATCTTTACTAATGTGACAAGTTTTACTCTAATCGCCTCAATATTTCATCCAGCCCAATACAAATGCCCTCTAAAATGTTGTTCAACAAACAATATGCAATTTAATGAAAGTTATTAAATTGGAGTATTTTTTCACCATATTTCCGTACAATGACATTCGCAATTAGAAGAATTAAGCTGTGTCCAGATTGACACTAATACAAAATCTGGGAAAATAATGGTCTTTTAATTTACTTCGCATAAAGTGATGCAGGGTATCATATAGTCGGGCTAAAGCACTCATACTTGTTTTATTTTGGAGGGTCATTTGTACGAAAATATGGTAATTTCATACATTTTTTCTCTATGTTACAAAAATCCGCACAAACGCATTATACCCTCTCCACCTATAGTGGTGCAGGGTATAATAATATTGATAATTTTAATAATTACAATACTTACGAAATCGATGACACATAATGGAACACATATATTTCCATATTTCAACATTTCAACACTACATACTGAGCCACTTTCACAGGAATCCACAATAGCAACTTCATTTCTTATACAACGACCAAACTGTGTTTTACTTACACATGTGTAAGGACTACTACCTGGTTCGGTGGAACACTTATTACAGGACGATCTACATGACGGTTCTTTTTCAGATCTTTTCTCACAAATCGCCAAGGAATTTGTGCACACGTAATTTTCTTTACACTTGTACAATGCTGACTTCATTGGTTTGCCATTGAGGCACATGTAATATGACGATTCATCTACACAATATGCTAAACTTTTACTTCCACACTCTTCACATTTCTTAAATTGTAAACATTTTTTTTTTTTTTTTTGATTTTAATAAAGAATATATAAAGTTTTATAAGAATACATACATTATCATCTCCCAAGGATAAGTGGAGGCATACACAAAAAAGTATTAGAAAGTTTATTTTCAAATAAACGCCCATTTTAACGTTTAATATGTTTGAATTTATTGGTAAAATGTGATTTACTAACAGAAAACTTAATACAACGAATGTTTATATTCGATTTCTTATAAAATATCACACATTGTCTTTATCAATAACCTTGAAAAATTATGTTTATAACCTTGTTATTGTTGAAAATGATTTTTATATTTCTGATATAAATCCAATTCCGAATAAACTTTTACGATAAATAAAATCAAAGGCACAGCTTTATTATATCTAATAAAAAATTATATATTTAGATATATCAGATTGTCTTAACATTTCAAAATCACAATTTTATTATTATTATTACTACATCAAAGTAATAGATAATAACATGACAAAACCTGAGATCGTAGCTATTTTGAATGAAAAGAAATCAACTCCGTATTGTATCTCGAACAAAAATCACACATTTTAAATTTACTGTTGCATTAATGATACAACGAAGGCAAGTTTAGTATTTCTGGTATGTAAAATTGTAATTGAATGTGGTTTCTGTGTTTCCCATTTGTAATTTAAAAATCATCTTCAATTCATCAATTTGTCGCAATTTATCAATTTGTCTCATTGATATCGGTTATGATCTATATATATATATAGAT